>CAHIKZ030005632.1:1177500-1322500 GCA_903632075.3 Acanthosepion pharaonis | reverse complement strand
CAGTTGTCAAATGAACATTCCTACACTCATGGATCAGATTCTGAAAGGCCACATATTATAAACACTCACCAAGATTAGCACATTGTAAGGGCAATAATAGCAGACTATATAGCATCCACATTACAGACCAAAGCAAATAAAACCCCATGTTTGTCAACACAGACTTTTAGGAATCATTTACTTGCAGCAGGATTACATACCTTTAGTAAGACTTCCATTTGCCTGTAGCAATGTTGCAAGAGCATTATCTGGCAGAATTAAATATCAATCTGCAGAGTTCAAGGATGAGTGTAGATTTTGTCTTCATATCAGTGATGGCCAGTTGCATGTACAATGTAGAGATGAGGAGCAACATTACACACAGGCCTAACCTTTGGCATCATCATATGGGATGCCATAAGTTACAACTTGTTTGCCTTTGGTATTTATAGAGAAACATCAAAAAGTGCAATGTTTAGCCAACTATAACTTTTGCACAACAGAAGTATAAACTGTTGATGCAATATAGGAATAGTTATATGCATAAGATTGTAGAGACAGTGAATACCACCCTGCAATTCATGAATTGTAGAATGGTATTCACCTTCTCTACAATCTTATGCATGCAAAATTACAGGCTTGCATTAATGCCCAAAGAGGATATTTTGAAACAGTGCATATCTAATTGTCTAATGTAATCCAGCTTTATTACTTGCATGTTTAATCCTGACTAAATTGAAATGCATGTTCAATGTGTTACAATTTTACTTTCTTTCAGTTTATATGAGAGAGAGTCCTGATTCTCTATGATAATTGGAATAGATGTTAATTAGAACAAAACAATTTGAAAAAGGATAAGTTGTTATTGTAAAAATGACACCAAAATAAAGATGATAAGGAGAAAACAAAAACAATACTTACACTTCCAAAGTATTTATCAAGCAGTTCCACATATCTATGTATAATTTCAAGAGTAAGCAGTTCGTTATCTGCTGGTTCAATTGCACAACAGAAGTATAAACTGGCATATCTATATTAAAAAAAAAACAATATCAGTTATATCGGAAGACAGAATTTGTTTGCTTGTTTCTTCCAACATGAATGAACCTGAAGAGAACAGATTTTTAAAACAGACTTCATCCTTTAATAATTCATTTCTTTATAATCAACATGTAAGGGATGCCCTGAAGTTGACTAAGATAATAAATGTCATAAACAATAAGAATATTCCAGAAGTTAAATATTCATTGAAAGCAAAGCAAGATATCTTAATTAAAAATAGAAATATTTTTTTTAATGAAAAAAAGTATAAAAGAGAATCCCTTTTTTTGAAGAACTAATCAGTTACAACATGTCATAAAAAAATAGTCTGAAAATAAGTTATTTTTACTATATTTCTTCTTTTTCATTATTATCATTAATTATGAGGGACATTTGGAAAAATATATTTCAACAAAAATACCTTTTGTATACAATTTTTAAATCTTTCCATTCTAAGAAACTGCACATCTTAGGTTTCCTTGCCAATACTAGTGTAACAAGTTCTCGGGTAATCTTCTTCTTTACTTTATCAGGATGGGCAACATACCATTTTTGAAGCCGAAGTTTGCCCTGACGGCTAAATAATAACATAAATTGCATCTGAAAGGTTTAAAAAAAAGAAAAGAAAAAGTAAAATGCAATTAAAATGGTAAAATGCAATTCAATAATAACAGTACTGCTATTTTGTAACAGTATTTACTACCTTATTTTCATCACAAATATCAGTAAGTATTGATAATAGGGATTTATATAAATTGTGGTATTTTTATAGCAGCTTGGCATTTGAAAGAATTTAATTAGCTTATAAGCTTATAATTTTATGAGAAAATGTAATAAAAACTGAAACAGTATCTCATAATTTCTTCATTTTTTTTTTTTTTCACTCTGATCACTCAGATAAAATAAGGCTAATTAGTTTTTTAATATAATGTAACATATACTAGTATCATAAATTTGCTGATAATTTTAGACTACTAGAAAAACTAAAAAGTTATAGCACTAAGAGCTTGTCTTCTGAGAACATTTTTTAAAATGTTTTATGATGAATTAATGGTGTTTTATTTTCTCCTAATAGATTACTTCTCTTATACAATGAATACACATACATTGTTTTCTCTTCTTGATGGTTAAATTCTTGTTTGTAAACTTTACATATAATTAGCCTAGTATTGAGATGTACAAAATAGATTTCTCTCCTTATATATATATATATATATATATATATATATATATATATATATATAAAATTTTTAAAGTATTCTAATTTCTGGCAGGAAGTCAATTTTTTTCTTGAAACCCAAAATAAATGTTTTTTTTATTTATTAAAACAAATTGCTTTTTTTTTTTTTAAATTCCACTGTATTTTTGAAAAATGATTTGTGTACGCTAACAAAAATAATTTCTCAATTTTTAAAACTCAAACAAAAGTTTGTAATAAAGGATGTCACAGCAAAGTATTGGAAGATTTAATCAGTGTAACCAAATTTATTAAAATGTCCAAGAAAAATGAAGGTTCTCTAGAAGATTAATCATTAAGTCTTTAAAAAATCATAAATCTAAAATCTAAATATTTTAGAAACTGAAAATATTTTACAATTAAGAAATCTTTTTCATAGGGCAAAATCATTTTATACAAATCAAAATGTAAACATTTTTAATACTAACTTCATAATTATTTTCAAAATTTTTAACTTGATGAAAACTATCTTTTTTTCTTATTGTTGCAAAAAAATATAATTCTGAATAAAACATTGATGTATATAGAAGCATTTTATGTAAGGTTATAAACTCACACATTCAAATCTATTGAATGATTATGACAATGAAATAAATACAAATAATACACATAAAAATCTTTCAATATTTTAAATTACTATTAACTATTACTATTGCAATTACTACTTGAAACAAATTAGTTAAAGTGTCAGTATTTACTGGGAGAAAGTGTTCAGATATAAATGCATTCAATGTGCCTTCTAATTCTACATTGAACAAATAAATTTGGTTGTTCAATTGTTTGCATTACAAAAGTAGAAGAAAAGCTGGTAAGGAAAAACTACAGTACAATTGTGACATTCTTAACTGTATTCCCGTTTTTAAAAGTTACAAACTACAGACTAAAAAAGAAAAACCATTCCACATGTAGAATTTGCTAAATTCACACTCACTACAAAGTATGATATTGTATTTCATGGTCATGTCTGGAAAAACAATATCTGTTACTTAAGTCATGGTAGCAAAGAGAATAATATTAAATAAATGTTTTAGAAAATGCTACAATTAAAAAGATTTATCCTGCATTAATGTTATGAAAGTAATTTTTTATGACAGTTATTATATCACTAGCCAATTCTTAATCAAAATGCCCTTTAAAATATACATTTTTGCTTAAAAAAAAAAAAAAAGAAAAAAAATAGAGAGAGAATCCAGCTAATTAGCTAATTTTGGTAAATTTAAGATCTAAAACCAACATTTTTACAATTAAATATCTATGCAGAAAAAGGTTTCCAAAATGAGTGGAAAGATGTTAACTTTAAACAGCTCATGCTTGAGAACTGAATTTGAAAGAGTATGTAAATGAACTTAATAGCATAACAAAGAAAGTAAAAGGCTTATATATCATTGGCTTTATTTATTTAATTTTTTTCTTTGCTGACTGCTTCCTTTATGATGATGGGGTTGATGCCTAAATTTGTATGTATAGGTTCAGCATCAAAGCTTTCAGTTTCACAAAACCAGCTCAAGTCATTCACTCCTTTACTTATTTTACAAGAGTTAGTTGAAGGCAAAAGAAAATCAGAGTAGAAGAACGTGCCAATGGTGTGAATTTGCTTAAGGTGGACCTCAACTATGACGAGATCCACACAACTTGATTTCATGACCTTTCTCTGTGGCACATATGGAATGAGGCATGCATAATCCAGTTATGAAAATGCAATGGACTGCCACAGTTATAATTTTGAATGGCACCTTCTGTAGCATGTCTGCCATGTGTAGCCCTCTTCAGTTGTGGGTTTAACTGTTGAGCTCTGTTGTAATTGCCATCCACTTGTTTCACCATTAGGGTCTTTGGGGTTGGTCACATTTTGTCTGGGTCCATATGTTTGATCTTGCTGCGGTCACTTTTTGCACTAATACCCTTAGGAAAGGCATGAATCCATTTCTTCTCCCGCCATCTCAAGCTATGGGTTTTTTGTTTGTGAAGAAAAACTTAAGATCTGATAAAAAATTGTCAGATTCAAATTATAGTGAACATAAAAAATATTCTTAAGTTAAAAATTTTATTTTAAGTTCACGTCTACTTAGTAGAGACAATTTTCATGTCATTAAAAAAAAAAAAATAATCAAAATTTAATATAAAAAAAACTAAATCTTTGAAGGCTACAAATACCTATACCTGAAAGATCTTTTAAGAGCCTATTTTTTACTTAAACTGTACAAGATGTTCTGAAAAATTCTGTCCAAAATCTGACTAAAAATAAATACTGTGTAAAAACAATCAGTTTCAAACAAGTGTTTTAGTTCGGAGCGGGAACTCTAAAATTCGTAAATTGAACTATGTTTAACTAACAAGTGATAAGAAAAGTTAGTACAAGCAAGCTTGTCTTGGATTCGTTTAAAAAATGAATCAAATCTAGGATGAATTCTATTGTCAACAGTCACAGGCAAAGATCACTTACGACGAGATTTGTACTTGGAACATGACGACAAGGTCGATGGCAGAAGTAAATGGATTAATTAATAAATAACGAGTCCCAAATGGGCGTCATTCATTTTTTATTGAATGTGATTGTTTCTTTTATTTTATCCGATCTCATATTTTTTTTTTATACATCTTTATTTCTTTTTATATCTTTAAATTATTTTTCTTTAAAGAAAACTTTCTTTTAGTTTTTCATGATAATTGTTTTCAAAAGTAACTTTGATTACCTACTCACTCTTCTTGACTGTCTCCAGTACAACTTACGACAGACATTTACAAACGAGCGATGAAACAGTGTACTGTAAAACAGTTCTTAATTTAATATTAATAAAGAAAGGAGTTATAACTTGCATTATGATCGTCGTTAACGGATTATTCGATTTGATTTCATAAGGATAAACAAAAAAAAAATCATTTTATTTTTATTTTATCAGTTTTCCAAAAAAAAAAAAAAATGGTCAAAAATTGTATTTTTAAAATGTAAAAAAAATTATAAATTGTATTTTTAATAAATGTTGGTTTTTAATAATTGATTGCAATAATGTAAAAATATTTTTTATTTTGTTTTTTTTTTTATTTTATTTTTTAGGACTACACTTTTACACACAGGTAAGAAATGTTTGACATTGTCATTAAAACTGTAGTAACCAAAAAAAAAAAAATAAGAACGGTTGTCGGTTAATTAAAAAACTGCTATGAAAGAAACTTAAGCGAGATATTTAAGATCCGGTTACTAAAAAAACAAAATTGACATTTTAAATTTTTAAATTCAAAAAGTAAATGATGTATTTTTTATAATGTCATGTGCAATATTGTGTGTAAGGGGGGAGGGGAGAATTGACATCAGGAAAATAAAATAATATTGATTGATTGAATCAATATTATCAATTGATTATTGACATTATGTCTTCGGATTATGTGTATAAAAATAAAAAACATGGAAAAATATTTTTAAAATGAAGTGATGATTGTTTTTCTTTTTTAAATAGTGCTGAAAAATGTTACACAAGATAACTTGATACTTATTTTTACTGAAATTAAAAATTTAAACCGCTTGAAAAACAAGTGTTCACTCTGAAAGACATATAAAAATTAATTTCAGATTATATTTATTATTTTTTTAAATCATATAATTTAAAAAAAAAAACAAACACCTGTGACAAGCAAACAAAAAGCATCTACAAAAATAATGTAATGGACCACCCACTTTACACGATTTACGAAAATTTCTTTTCAACAGAAAAAAAGACATTATAATTTTCCAAACTAATTTTGAAAAAAATCCTTATCATAATCTGCATGATTTTATGATCGTGTGGATTGGTTTTAATTATAATATTTTCTTGCGTCGTTTAACATTTTCATTTTACTTTTTTTAGAGTTCAACCATTCATTTCATTTTCTCCAGGTATGTGGAACCATACGATTATTATTATTTTTGAAAAAAAAAACTTCGACAATTAAAATCAGACTGTCAGATAGTGATAAATACTTTATAAATTTATTATAACTTCGCCAACTTACCATTTTGAAGCTGAAATTATTATAAAAAGAAAATTATACTGAAAAACAATCTCCTCCCCTTTTCCAAGGCAAGCTGAAATGCAAAAAGCGATCGCCGTTTTATGATTACGTCATCAAAATTGTCCAGATTGCTGTGTATAACGTCACGGAAAATTGACTAAAACGTCATAGAGCCCGTCTATTAATGACGTTACAGATATAAAAAAAAAAAAAATGTTGCTGTTCGGAGATTGTTGTTTTTTTTTTTATAAAAATAAATGTACTTGATTTTTAATGGAGATTAAGGAATTATTATAAAAGATTTTGTCAAAATATAACCAAAAAATGTAAAATATTTCAATATTTTTTTTTCTCAGTTCTTAAAAATAAATAAATTGGATGGTATATTCCCCACACCGGTACCATTTTTTTTTCTAATCAAAATAATAAACATTATTCAGGTGATTAAACAACAATAATTACAAAGTATAGGACGATTATATAACATATTGTGTATTGGCATGTGTGGATATGTAGTATTAGTATTCTTCTTATTATTATTATTCTTATTATTATTATTAGTAGTAGTAGTAGTAATAGGGATAATTTTTAGTCACTCAACAATCTTCGCCCACACTGCTGGGCGGAGGTCACGTGCCTCAGCCTTGTTTAAATGAGATAAAATTGTTTTATTATTTTTCTTGTTTACTTCCCCTATCTCCTCTTCTGCCGAGCTTGACTCTAAACAGTGGAGTGTTATTTTTATTTTTTAAATTGGGTTGTGTAATTTTTTTGTCTTTTCTCTAAAGGTGCAGTTGTGGCACTACCATTCATTATCTCTATTCGTACTTCTCATTACGGCTGCTGCTAATATACGCTTCTTTGACCACTTTTTAGTAGTACTACCTTCACCCTCGGCTAGCAGAAGTGGGATTTTTGTCTCTGCAAAATCACTTGGCTTGTGTCTTTATTTTCTTTACTCATTTTTTCTCTTCTCTTGTCCACACCTGAATTGTTTGCGTTCTCTTCTTTTCCCAAGCAATGTCTATTTACAGGAACGGCGTTTGGTTCCTTAAGGGACTTAAAGAATATACAAAGTAAGTAATGAAAACTTTCTTTTTTTTCATTTTGAAATTCTTCCTTATATTTTATTCCATTTTTAGAGAATGGGATGAACTATCAACTGTGCACACATCTGACTGCACAGAGCACATTATTTTTCTTGTGTTTTTAACACACCACATTAAATCGCATTCCATTTCAAAGGTCACGCTTTTTAAAGCAAAGTAGACAGTAATTTAAATGCTAAAAATTTACCAGAAAGTCCGATCTTCCTTCTTTTCATTTTTTTTTTTTTTTTGTCTTTGATATTTCTCGTCCACCCACGCCTGATTCTGAAACCAGGCTCAAGATACCTGTGAGCCACTGAAAAAAACGCACACATCAACGAACAAAACTAAAAGATAAAAACTCTGCTTGAAATTAGATAATCAATGTGCAGAATTTATGCATCTTTTTTAAAGATTTGAAAAACTTAATTGTTGCAATATCATATTTGGAATTGCTGCGAGTGGAGGTGTATTTTTAGGTCAGTGCTCGTTTTGCATGCAAATCGCGATCGGTTCTTAAGACACTCAACCGGTTTCGGTTTGGGATGTATCCAGATTAAGTCAAGTGTATTTCTATTTTTCTTTATTTTTAATCAAAATAATTGTACATTTATTAAAATTAGTCCTTGGCATTGAAATTTCTTGAGCTTATCTCAAGGTCAAATAATGCAATGAAAAAAATTAATTAAACAAGTGGATAAAGATATTTTTCTTGGTTCATTAATGAAATGAAAGTTATTTTAAAAAAATGATTTATCAGATCATTATCTACTTTTTGACCAAGGAATTAAAACATTTTCTGTATTTAATATAGTTTCCACTCAAATGACCATAGGGAATTCAATAAAAAAATTATACATTTTTAATTTCAAAAAAGTTAAAATTATGATTATCATTATGATCAGTATGATTTTTTTTTTTAATTTTATTTCCCCTGTTTTGCAACAAAACCTTGAGACTAATAAATGTCTTTATATTTTCTCTTAGGTCAATAAATTTCTTTTCATTTTTATGCAAAATAATATATAAATTATAATTTTTGTGAATGTTACAGTTCAAGAAAACCTGTATTATACAGTGATACGCTCTAATAGTCTACGTCTAATGATTTTTTCCCGTACGGTAAATAAAAAATAAAAAAATAGTTGTCCTGTTGATGCATGTCTTTCTTTCTTTATTTATTGTCTGAGATGTTAAAAATATTAAACATTTTTCTTGTTTTCCTTTTGGTACCTGTTGATCGAAGTAATTAACCATTTTTGATAGTTTTCACTTTGTCTACTCTAGTATTAAATGTCGTAAAAGAGTTTTTAAAAAAATTGAAGTGCAAAAATGGCAAAACATTTTTAAAATTTAAAAAAATACAAGATGCCGATTTTTTTTATTATTATTTTTCTTTTTTAACTTCGGAATGAATCGCTTCTGTATTTATTTATTTGTATTTATCTTTCCAAACGTCTTAAACGAAAAAGTTTTCCATTTAAAAAAAGAAAAAAAAGAACACTTAACTTATTCATCACCATCCATCCACCCACCAGCTTCAAAAATGAATTTTGTTGTTTGACACTTACTTCTTATCCAATATTGCTTGCATTTTTCTTCACTTATATTTTATATTTCATTTCTAAAATAAACTTTCTTTATCGTTTGATTGTTGATAATTTAAAAAAAATAAAAATGTAACATTGTAACAAAATATCTGTTCTATTGGATCGTTCAGGTTTTTTGGGGGGGAGGTGCGAAATAATCGAAGAATGCGTGGGCGTTTTTATCAAAGTAGTCATCTATATGAACATGTTAATTCTCTGACGAGTTATTACTTAACAAATATAACTACAGGAACTTATTTGAATAGGATTTATAAGCACACAATTACATTCCTTAGTTTTAACTTAAGGAGAGTGTTCTTTTTTAGTCTGTCAATCGGCTTTAAAGTTGGACTAATTGATTGAGCTGATTATGTCTTAGGAACAATTTTACAAAATTTATCATTCAAAGGACTTCAAAGTTGTGTACAGTTCAAAGCCACAACTCAACTATTAACAATCGTTGTCAAGAACATAGTGGGCTCTCATATTTTTTCTTTTTATTATCATAACGGTCCGTATTGGCCCAATACCGTATTGGGGAAAATCAGCCGTAGTGACACAAGGAAATATAAACATACAGCTACACAATTATTTTTCTATTATTGAATTGCTATTTTTGTTATATTTACCTAGCTTCGGCCGGGTAGTTTCAAAACAATAAGCTCAAGGTACACCCAGGCAGTACCTCTCCCTCGGGAGGGGACTGGGGTCATTACACGGCACGCACCTGAGGTGTCCCCCAAAAGAGGAAGTGTCAAGGGGGCTTGAGCAATTTTTCCATAGTATTGGCGTTGGTGTTAAACCTCGACTTTGTGTTACATTCGGTAACTGAAAAATACAATGCTTAATTTTATTTTTTTTATTTTTATTTATTTTATTTATTTATTTATTTATTTTTTTTTTTTTGGAGGGAGGGAGGGAACTCCCTAATTATTTTCAAACTCTAATGACAGTGTGAACCACTTCTGAATTCATTTAAATTGCTTGAACTGTAATGTTTCCCCTTTCTTGTAAAATAAAAAAGCAAACATAACTTTCTCGGTTGTCTTTGTCATTATATTGTTTTTTTTTTTTTTAAACCTGAATTCAGGAAGTTTTGAAAGGGAAATCACTCTAAGTGACTTGTGAAATTAGTCTGAATTTCATAAGATTATTTAAATTATTTCTTTTGATAAATCACAAGTTAGATTTTAATCATTTCACCCAAAGCAAGGCAATAAAGCCACTAAGACACAAGGGGTTAAAGTGTGTGAAAGAATGAGAAAAAGAAAACATTAAGGAGAGCGATCAATAAAAGAACCGGAATTGATAACAGATAATGCATTAAAAGTTTTGAAGATGAAATTTGACTGGAAAGCATGAAGCCAGAAGAGTTCTACAAGTGAGAAGTATGAGAGGAGAAACTGTTAGCATAGAACTTAGGGGGTCACTTCTAGTCCTTTCAATTGTAAAATGATAAGACCTTGCTGCCAATCTAGTAATGTGCTTACATTCATAAAGTCTATGTACCAAAGAAGAAGGCTCACCAGAGCAATTACCATGTAAGTATTTATAGAAAAGGCACATAGGCTACATTATAACAGTGGAAAAAGTGACTGAAAGATGCTAGGTCAAGGCTAATAACATTGCAGATTCTTTTGTATTTTATCAAGAATCCTTAAATATATAGAAGCACCAGACCAGATATGATAGTAATATTCAATGCATGGACACATGATAGACTTATAAATGTGTAAGATAAATTTGGACAAAAAAAAAAACAATTACCCAGCAGCAGACATGGCAATTGTTTCAATATAATGTTTCCACTTTATGTCAGTGGAAAACTTGTAGAATTAGATAGTAATAACACCATACCAAAATATACACTTTCCTCTTTACTAAGTGAGTGACAAAGAAAACTCTCTCTCCCTCTCTTCTATATATTTCCTTTGTTCTGTTGTTCCTATCCTCAGTAACGGACATGAACCTGGACTTAGTTTATGTGGGTCAGTGAACATCATAAGAAAAAATTAATCAATGACAACACGTCCCACTAAAAATCAAATGGGAAACACAGATGTGTCAGCGCCAATAAAAAGAAGAAAACCATGTACAAGACTAAAGACGCCGCAGTGGAGAGGAACTTAATTCGAGGTAGCAGATCGAGACGCAAGAGTTGATGATTCATCAGCTGTGAGTTTGACCTGATGTACAACTCCAGAAGAGAAAGAAGAAAGGATGAATGCAACAAATTAATTTCCGTCAACCAGAAGGAACACAACAAACCTGTATGAACTCTCAAATCACAAAAAGAACTACGATGATATTCAACCATTTTAAACACTGTAACTAAATAGTGTCAACAATAAATGGTACTATAGACAGTAAATTTAGCCTTTACTTTATCTCTATATACCATAAACTTTAGCCTAGGAGAGGTTAGCATCAGCCATGCAAGTTAAAAAAGATTCTCTGATAAAAGAGAGCAGTTTCATTTTGGAGGTATCAAAATTAAGCTAATTTCTAATCCAAGTAACAGATTGTAGGTCATTTTTTAAAATCAGTTGCCACTTTGCCCATAACAAACTGATCAAACTTAACCATTAAGACAGGGGTAATAGTTATGACACCAGCATAGATATTTAGTTTCTTATGAATGTTGTTGAGATTTATGACAAATATGAAAGTGCACAGACTGTACTGAAAATCTGCTGGCTACCAAAGAAAACCTTTAAAAAATATAAAGCTATGAAACATTTTGACTGGCAACCAAAACAGTCCTAATAATTATACTAAGTGGTTGAAATATAGAAGTCTGGTTATGTTAATATTTTATTAGTAATTTCTTGCTCATTTTCTTTCATCAAAGAAATATTAATAAACTGTAGTGCCAAAAACTTAGACTGTTACCTAATAATATATGGTTCCTTCTTTTGTCTGAAAAATGGCAGCTACATAAAGTCTGAGATGCTGGAGTTGTTGAATGTCTATATGTATCTAGGTAAATTTCTGTGCTATCCATAACTGGAGTTACATTTCTCCAATGTAGAAATTGAAACATTTCCTGTACATGATCAATGGGATTGAAATCTGGCAAGTGCAGGGGCCAATGGAACACCTAGAAACATTTGTATGCATTATGGAAGGATGCATTACCTTACTGAAACAAGCCATCACTCCTGGGAAACTTATCAAGCATAAAAGGGTGCAAATAGTTTGCAACAAAATCTATATATGTTGCCTTGTCAAGATGGATCTCATATTCACAAATGGTCTTTGAAAACTCTTAACATCTATCATATTCAATTGTAGTGACTTCAGGCAAATCTATTGAACATACTACTGAACAATGAACATGAAACTCGAGACATTAATCCATATAATATCCTACAATTTCTGAAATAAATCAAACTGTATTCCAAAATATAAATGTATATACATGAAAGCTGAGTATCATCTACCATTTATTCAATTGTGAAAGCAGAATAACATATTCTTACTACTTCAAAGCACCCAAGAAAATTAACTTTTGGCATTAAATGAGGAGTCAATATCCCATTAAACAAACAAGTCAGTCAGTGACACGCAGTCATGCATACTTGCACAAAACCCTACTCATAGGCTATATCCATAATCTCATGTACTTTTCTTCACACATGGACTCCTGTATGTCAGAATGAAATAAGACTCTTCTGGTCAAGTCACATGGCTTCAGTCTTCCATAGACAAATAGCAATGTTCACTGACATATAATGATGTCTTTATTGGTCAATGACTATACAGATCAGTTTATGCTGTAGTCCTGGATACAATGATAAATCAATCTGACAGCAAGACATCTTTTTGAGGAATATGAAACCCTCTCTGTTGCTGTTGTTCCCAGGTCCACCTTGACCTGGGATGTTAGCACCCAGCTATGAGCAAATAGTGAACCCCCAAATAAGAACAAGATGTTACAAAAGTATAAAAATATATTCTTATAGTAGAGTTACCAACAATACATTTTAGTTGGAAGCATGCAATTGCATTCAAAATATTTAGATTTCAGCATTAAATAACCCATAGTTTTATATGCTATTAACAAAATCAAGCAAGCAACCAGTATATGCTGTACAGTGTAGTAATTGATGGGTTGAATAGCACTAGGATTGAATTGAGATATGATTTGATAATATGTTCCCTTTTATTGGATGGCTACTAACTTTGTCCATCACAGCTTATGGCCATACCACATTGAAACATCAGTTCTTGTATGATCACCAAAGTTAAGCTATGTCGAGCCTAGTCAGTACTTAAATGGGTGACCACTTGAGAATACCAGGTGCTGTAAGCTTGGATGTGTAGATGGTATAATGGCTTGGAAATGAAAATCAGAGAGCCAAGTTCCAATTTCAGTCAGGTTCATCATATTAACTTACAAAATTATGAATCCACCACTCCCCCCCCCAAAGCTGCAAGTTAATTAGTAGGACTTTTATCAGTAAATTATTATTTCGAAAGAATTCTTACAATCAGAAAATATCTTCTGGCTTTAACTAGCCTCCAATAGGTTGATAACCAATAAAAAAACAAATCAATCACAGTCACATACTTGCATCAATTTTAGGTGCCTATAGTTTTCACATACTGCTACTATCAGTCCAGGATACCTATATTCCTGATATACCCTTGATAACAATTGCCAAAGAGAAACCTACAGCAGAGATTGTACTTTATCTTTCTGACTACAATCATTCTATGGTCAAATGGTATTAAATCCTGTCTGTGTTCTCCAGCTGTCACAGCTACATTATTTCATGATGTCATTTCATCCAACTGAACTCATTTCTACCAGTTGATAGGAGCAAAACTATCCAGTGTAATGATCTCTCTGACAATATGATTACAATGGAAAAAAGATTTATAGAGATAGATTTTTAATTGATTATCAAAATATTGAAAATAATTTTTGAATTTTTTAAAAATAAATAATTTACTCTCTCTCTCATCACATCTCCCTCTCGCACACACACACACATTATATATATATATATATATATATATATATATATATATATATATATATATATATAGACATTTTTTTATGTTTATACATTCCTTTTATAGATACCATTTTTAAGTAAATGCTCTGTTTATAATAAACAGTATTAACGACATTTACCAGCCTGAATGTCTGAGAAATTTTCATAGAAAATATGCAACCGCCGACAGGAATCGAACCTGTATCCTATACAGAACTGTCATACAGCCTGATGTGCTTTTACCGATTTAGCCACAGAGAAGCGTTTTGGTTAGCAAGGTCAATTTTACTGTTTTTAAGCTACAATTCTCCATGATTTTTTTTCTCATACATTCATATCTGCTTGATGCGTATCCAAATGTAAACAAATGATGTCACACATTATGAAATGGACAAAGTCTGACAATTATTTTAAGACATTTTTTTTATGTTTATATGTTCTTTTTAAAATAATTGTATTTTCTATGAAAATTTCTTGGACATTAAGGCCGGTAAATGTTGTTAATACTGTTTATTATAAACAGAGCATTTACTTAAATATTTGTATCTATAAAAGGAATGTATAAACATAAAAAAAAATGTCTTAAAATAATTGTTAGACTTTGTCCATTTCATTATTTTTATATATATATATATATATATATACCCATCTATCTGTGCATATTAATTTTTAATCATGAATTCTCAAGTGGTATTAAAAAACCCTTGAAATTACTTCATGAGAAGTTAATGGCTCATGATGTGAGTAGGTCTGATGGTTTACAGTATAAAAACAGTTCAAATTCCAATTCTAGCTGCTTGTATTCACTTTACATTAAGACCTTTGGGAAAGGTTTGAATCCATATCCCACAGTCAAGTATTTTAAAAAATGTTCCATTGCTGGCAATCTACAGCAGCTAACAGAGAAAAGTGTATGCCTCTGTGAGCACTGAGGCTAATTACTTTTTCATAACTTGCTTATTGGCCAAACAGTAGCAACATCCATTACCAACTTTGATAGGGACTGCTTAATGCAGTGGTTAAAAAAGTGTTGGCTGTGCAAATCACTAAAATTGAACCGAATTTTTACTGTTCACTCAAGAAATGCAACCTTGTGCCCACACTGGCTTAATCCAATATTTATATATAAATGGGGAACATTCTGATTTTACAAGTCATTGAAAGAGAGCCAAGTCCTCAACAAAGGTTCTAGAAATTTGGCTCTGTGCCATGCTCAGTATCTGCTTGTTGAGTATGTACATACAGAACCATAAAAAAAATTGATTATGGGACTTAAGTCAAAACCAGATAAGTTTCCACAAATAACATTCATATTTTTATTTAATTGTTTTTCTATAACTTGATAAATCTTTTTTTTTTTTTTTCTCATTTGTAGGAGTGGATATGAAAAAGCCAGCCAACATTTTAATGCAGGTGACCTTGAAGTAAACTTGAAAGACCGAATTTTTATGGTCACTGGTGGCAGTAGTGGAGTTGGAAAATCAATTGTAGAAGATTTAGCTAAAAGAGGTAAGTGTTGTGTAATTTGTAACTGTATAATTTGAGCAGCGTATATGGGACTTTAATTCTTCTCACTTGTACATAGAAGTGCATTACTATTATTATGCACAATTTCTATACAGTTTATTACGTAGACTATATTTTCTGAAAGGGCATTTTATCAGTTGCTTTCTTTGTTAAAATGAGCATTTTTAGAAGACCACTTCATGCGATTTAAGGTTAAGTAAAATCTTAATTGTTCAATATTTTAATGCCAACATGTGCTAATCTACTGTAACTGCTACATAAAAATTATTTGTACGCTCGCATCAAGTTTATTAAAAGAAATAGTAAAGAATAAAAAAAATATTTGATATGGGCTTTGGTTAGACTAGATTTTGATGAAATTATGCATCTGGTTATTTCTCTCTTAACATATTATGAGTGTCCTGGGTATGACAATAAACTACATCCGGCAGCAAGGTCTTTGATTAGGTGATTGGAGGTTCTGAGGAGCGCAGAACCAACTCTTAATTACTGTTGTTCCCAGTTCACCTTGACCTGGGGTTGTAGCACCTGTTAGGGTTCCAGCTATGGGCAAATAACTAACCCCCAAACACTAGAAATTATCTAAAGTCCTTAGCATTAACAATCATAGGAAAAACATTTTTTTTTCTTCTCTGGGATTAAAATAGGTTAAACAAGATATAATAATTATTTAATATTTTCATATTTTAAATATTCCTTTAATGCACTAATTTTTTTTGGTATAGCTCATTTTTCTTGTTGAATTTTTAGTGAATAATTTCAAATAAAAAATTAGCTACAACACAATGAGCCTGGCACACTAAGACGTTCAGCCACCCTGACAGCCAGACATCCTCACTGTACATCCTTGAAAGTTCAAAATTAATTATGCGACCTTGTGGGTGATGGATTATTCTCCACTTTGCAACCCTTACCCCACAGATTAAACGTTGCATGCCTTTCATTACTCTATCCTTATTACTATGGCCAATGTTCAGATGGGTTACATTCCTTAGATCTACGTGCTCAGTCCTTTACAGCTAGGACCTGTCATTCTGTTCATGATAGGAAATCATGCTCATTCCCTTTTGATAAGGAGTAAATTCTAAGACAGTAACTTCTCCAGAATTGTTAGTTTTTTGCTTCTCTGACAACTACAATCCTGGTTTCTTCAAATCTAGGGTCAACCAATATATAATGTGCACTTCTTAATCCCCCCCTTCCCCCTACTTCAATCTTGCTCAGTAGCACTCTACCTTGAGTGGTCCTTTATCTTTCTTTCTTTCTTTCAATTTTGCCTAGCTTACTCAGAAATTTATCAGAGCATGTCAAAATCTTGCTTTCAGTTTCAAAATGCTGAAAATTGACCTATTTTTTATGCTATCTATGTTTCTTCAAGGCTGGTATTTTCTTGTTAACCTTATCTAAAGGCACAAATTATCAACTTTTAACTATTTTTATTTGCATATATATATCAGCTGAAAGAAGCCTGTTTTAAAGCAGTGTTTCTCAATCTTTCTTACTTCAGGGTACACTTGTAAAATAACTAAACCCCTGGGGTGCACTTCTTAAAATTTTAATAAGGAAAAATTAGTCATGAAATTTGAAATTAGAAAAATAATAAAGAAGTCTCCTGAAATAAGCATTTATTTTTAGAATATTACATTTTATATTTAAGCCAGCTTGTGTCAAATCTGTGCTTGATGTGCTTAGGCAATTTTTTTGAATGTTAGGCCTTATATGTGATAAACATAATCTCATTTTTTTCTCAATGTATTTAATATTTGATCTATTTTTGCATTTAATGTTGGTAAGTGCAGAAAATGCGAATTCACAGAGGTATAATGGAAAATTGCAATAAAATACTAAATGCTTTACTTGCTATAGAAGGATATTTTTCTAGAATGGAAATCCCAAATTGATCAATGGACACCTCTTTATGCTTGATTTGTAAGCCACAATCAGCAGATATAATGACCAGCTCCTCTTCTGGTAATGATAAGCCAACATCATCAGTTCATGAACTTGGTGTCTTTAAATATAAGAATAAGTCATAAATTACTCTTCTGTTAACTTGGGGCACACCTGGCTACCTTTCAGGGCACATTAGTGTGCTGCCCATGTACACTGGTTGACAAATGCTGTTTTAAAGTTTTAATATTAAATTTTAATTTGTTGATATCTGTATAATATTAAAAAGTTGTCAATTTTTTTTAATATTTCATATGGGGAAAATGTTTTTTTCAAAATAATTTTTTTTTTTTTTCTTTTAGGTGCTACAGTTCATTTGCTGTGCAGAAACACAGAAAGAGCAGAAGCTATAAAAAATCAAATCAAAGAGACAACAGGAAATGAGGTAATATTTAATTATTCATTTTTTTTTCTTTTTAATTTAAACAGAAATCAGTAACTATTTACTTTGGAACTATTGCCTTCATTGTTGCTATTATCACAACATTTCACTTCAAGTGTCTGCCACTCTGGCAACCTTCAGAGAATTTCAAACTGTAGCCTTTATTTAATCTATGGAAGTAGATTATTTTCATTCGGTTGTTTGTCTAAGGAAATCTCTCTAGTTCCATTCAGTTTTTGCTCACACCATTTCTACTGAGTCTAAGTTTGTATTACAGGGGGAGCAATAACCGAGCAGTATTAAATAAGAACAAGATATCAGACTGTGGAATGAGAACAATCTAAACCTGTAGCTTAAATAAATAGATCAATTTGAAATTCCCTGAAGGTTACCTGGATTCACAGACACCTGAAGAAAGGCCAGAGAGCACAATGACCAAAACATTGTGATAATAACAACAAAGATGAGGACAATAGTCCAAATGTAAATAATAACTCCTTGTCACAGAAATTCAGAAAGAAATTAAATTTTATTGTGTAGCAAATTTTAGTTCTCTCTTAAACAAAGATATCAATTGGCTGCATATCCTATAGGAAATATTTCACTCCTGTGTGACTAAACCAGAAAAAAAAAATAGAGTACAACCCTAATACAAGAATGAATACCTGCTCCAATGGTTTCTTTTCTTGCACTTCCCACCTGTGGAATTTCCTCCTGTTCACTTGCATCCCTGATAACTGCAATCTTCAAAAATTTAACTGCAATATCAATGGCTATCTTCTATCTTCTTGAATCCCATTCATCTATCTTTTCCTCAATCTTCCTATACTCAGTCTTTTCTCTCATTTCACTCCCTTGTAACCTCTCCCCCCCCCCTGCATAGTAGTGGCATACCCACCTTGCTTGGGGTGAAATGATTAAAAGAAAAAGTCACACATAACTTATGTACATATAACACGTCTTCTTTGAGATCCCAAAACCATAGCTGTCATCTAAATCAGGTGAGCCTCTATACATTTGTCACCTTATCTTTATCATTATCTTAGTTTTTATAGCTTGAGTCTCTTGCTACTAAATACATACATTGTTTCACCAATTTTAGCTATTTGGCAGCTAATTCTTTTAATTCCTTATTTACCAATCATTATCATTGTCGGTCATTTCTAATTACTGATCTCTGTAGCTGTCTGGGTTTCCATGCCAGTCACAACATAATCACTAATGACTTTGTTTTCACATTGCTGTAAGCTGTTGTATTTCATTATCACAAGGTGCAGAAGAAATACCTCCTACATAATAGTAAACTAATTGACGACACCATTGCCACTAATATGTTTTCATTATGCAGGAGTTATTTCTGCCACACACTGTAAATTTATCTAGTGACTTTTTTAGTTGTAGGTGATCCTGACTTCCCACACATTCCTTTTCTTTATTATCTTTAAATATACTATGACTTCTTGGATGAGATAATGGAGTTCTTCCTCCTTTTTGAGTGCCACCCTAGGTTAGAAAGCCAAGTCTACCTGGTATTTAACATGCAGCTGAGGGAGAAGAGATGAATTCATGCCTTTTCCAAGGATATTTGTACAAAAGTGAACATCATCAGCCATAATTTGAACTTAGCTCACCAATTCCCACTTACTGCTCCAATGACTGCTACTCTATGCTGCCTTATGATGATATAGGGTCTGAAAACCAAGATTAAGAGAATAACATTTTAATGTGAATTTGGCTAAAAGTACAATGTAGATATTAGCAACAATTCTCTCATCAGAGAATAAGTCAGAAGGGCCTTTATTTGGAATAGTTGCAATGTATCAAATTTAGAATGTCTATTTTGATAGATTATGAGTACATGTGATGTTTCTGTATAGTGGGAGACATCCACTATTTAGCATACATACAGTGTTATCAAATCCCCAACCACTAAGAGAAAAATGGCCAGTCGAATAAGAGGAGAAAAGAATGCCTAAACTAAACAATGAAATCCTCCTCTTTATTCCTTTGTGTAAATTAATAACATCCTGGATAACTACTCACACCATTTGTGTGGCATTGTAAAGATATTATTCCTATTAAATAAAATAATAATAATAATAAAAATTATAAATAAAATAATAATATTTAAACCTTGTTTAAAATAAATAAAATAATAAAATTACTCCCAGCATGCAACAAACACTGTTCCTGTTGGCAATACAGACATCCCACCAAAAGATGTGATATTCAACCTTTTTGTCCTAGAACTGTCAAGATGACAACATGCGTGTAGCTTCACTCCATGATAAGACTTGTGATATTATGAAGTAACTTACTCCCTTTTATAACATGTACATTAACACAAATGTAAGTTAAAAAAAAATATATGCAGGTTAATACACACAAATACATAAATGAAATTGTATGAAAGTAACATACAATTTATCATGCTTTTTCTGTACTGTGTGCATTTATTTTTCCTGTTTTTATCTTTGTAAAAACAAGCCTAAAATTACACTACCACTAACCCTATGGATCTGCACCAAAGAGTTATGCCTCAGCTGCTAATGGTGGTACAGTATCTGTTATGGCTGCACAAGTTCAAGCAGGAGTGACAAACTTGATTGCAATGAATGCATGCAAAGACACTCTCCCCTGATGTTGCCATGTTGTTTTCTTTCTTTTGAACACACTTCTCCATCCTGGGTATGATGATAAACTACATCCGCATCCTGGGTAAGACGATAAACTACATCCAGCAGCAAAGCCTCTGATCAGGAGGTTTTGAGAAGTGTGGAACCACCTCTTAATTGGTGGTACTCCCAGGTCCACCCTGACCTGAGTGGTAGCACCTGTTAGAGCCCCAGCTATGGGCAAATAGTTAACACCAAAACTTTTGTAAAAATAGGTTTTAATACCAGAAATACTTTATAATAAAAAATTATTACCAGCAATAATTTTTGAAGGAAAAATTATTATCAGCAATACTTTTAAAAAAATACCAGCAATACAAACAGCTATATATTCTTTGGAAAAAAATATGACCAGTTATAGATTTCTTCTGGGGAAAAATATTCCCAAAAATAGATTTTTGAAGAAAAACATTACCAGCAATAAAAATTTTGTCGGCGTTAAATAACCCATTGAGGTTGATATGCCGTAAAACAAAATGAACCAAACCATTTCTTTTCTCCCCACTCCTTGGTTTAAATCACATCTCCAGCCTAAGCAAAATCTTCCTACCTCTTGATGTCAATGTCCATTGCCCTCATGTCCCTTTTGCAGACCTCCTTGAAGTGAAGATGTGGTCACTCTCTTGCCAGTAGAGAAGTACCTTTGCAATCCTCATCTGTAGACTGTTGCTTCCTGTGCAAGGCAACAAAGGTTTAAAATCAGTTTTCCTTCTTTTACGCTATTTACATTTCTGACTATTGTCTCCATATTTATCACAATATTTATCACAGTGTATATTGTTCAGAGTAACATACAGGGAATTCTGAACTGAACCTTTTATTTAATCTACAGGGGTAGACTGTTCTCATGTCTCATCTAGTTCTTATTTTTAATATTGCTCACTCTGTTTTCACTGAATCCAATTACACACTGCTCAGCCCAGATTGATTGAACTCAATTACTATGTCACCAAATTCATGAACCAATGCTTTAATCCACTAGGCTATTGTCCCATAGGATGATTCTCTTTGGAGCCTTAAACATAACCTGCCTGCTAATGAGTGCTACTGCTGCTGTTTGTCATGTTTGACTGCACTCACTGAAGCTTTTTTTTTTTTTTTTTGTTACAGCTGCTGCCGCTGTTGAAGATTTGCTGTCATTTGTCTTTCTTTATTTATTAGTAGCTCCTGTATCATATTTATTTTTATGCTAGGTCTACCAAAGAGCTCCTTTATAGCCATATGCTTTAATTCTTTTAGACGTCTAACTCTTCAGTGTTCTTCCTTGTCCTGTATTTTCACTTCATTCTACATGACTACTCTGTAAACTCCTCATCCCAGAAATTCAGACAGAAATCCTGGATAACATTTTTGTGAATTTATTTATCTTACACTTTACTCATGTTCAAATACTTGGGCACTTACATTATATATGATTTTATGCCCTATGTTTTGTGATATTGTCAGTACAAAGCTGTCAATAACCTTTCTATCCTCAAACATGGCATCATTGTTTTTCATTGTCCTGTGGAGAAAGGTGAGAATTTTTGAAGGAATTGCAAACTGAAGGATCTTTTTTTTAGTATTAACACAAAAAAGAACTGCCAAATTATTGTAAAGATAAGTTTACCATTACTCATACAAATGTTGATCTTCCATAAAATCACTTTTCCCAAGATCAATTTTGATTAGCTTTAAACTTCTTAGCCAATTACTTCTCCATTTCTGATGTTGCTCTATACATTTATATAATCATCATTAAAACATTTTTTAATATATATATATATATATATATATATATAGTATGTCTAATAAACAAAAAATGGTTTATGAAGTCATTATCAATTAAGATCTCAAAATTACATTCCTAAATCCTTCATTCTGTTTTATTTTCAGATAAAAATTCAACAGTTAATAGAATAATACTTAACAGATTTAGTGAGAAAGATACATAATTTAATAAAATTTAGACAAAAGCCTCATGAATTGTTTATGCATTTTATATATTTTAACTTTAATTGTTCAAAAGCTTTTTATGGAGTGAGTAACCATGGTCAAATGCAAAATAAGTAACAGAACTGTTCAACAAACAGAATTGACAAAGTTTGCATTAAGCAATAACAAGAAAAAGAAAAGAACAGGGCAAAAATAAACTAAAGCAAGGAAACAATGTATGCAAGGCAAAGCAACAGTAATATGGCAAAATGTTCACAAACTAAGAACTTATGTTGACACACAAGAGCAAGTTCAGACAAGTGAATATAGCATTCTAACTTCAAGATAAGACTGAGTCGGATAAAACTGAGAAATGGTCTATTTTATTGGCTAGGAAAAACATCCCAGCATGCATTTTTGTGCTTCTGCCTATAAAATGGGGGAGGGAAATGTGTTTTGCAGTTATTCCCAAGGATTGTGCTACAATTGGGTTTTTACAAAGGCAATAAATATACATTCCCAAGGATTGAAACCGACACTTTTAAGTAAAATTTTATGCATGAACAAAAAGAATATTTATCCAATAGTACTTCTTTATGCATTTTGCTTTTAATCTGTTTTACATCTTAACACAATTTAATTTCCAATCTTTTCAGCCAACTGAAGTCTCTTGGCATGTGTCATTTTATCTGTGGAATGTTCTTAATGAACATTATCAACTTTCACAGTTAATGTGAGAAATGTGTATGAATTTGTGTGTACTGCTGAAAAAAAACAAAAAAACTAGCCTTCTTATTTAGTAGTGGTTGCTGAAAAATCCTCAGCTCAACCAAGAAGTGATTCACCAGATTTTGGAAAGCAAATCAGAATGATAATTTTCAGTGCCCACCTTCAGATTTTTGCCACACAAAAAAAACAGTAAATCCAAAATGTTTTAATATTTACCCATAACAAATCCAATAATCCATACATGCTAAAAACTGAATCGCTCTTACATTACAAAAGAAGAAGTTAATTATAACCAAAATAAATTAAAAAATATTCTAATAAATTAAACCTAACCTATGATATTTAAAAAGCCCTATTGAATCTAAACATTAAAATACTACTTTGTAGAAACATCTGTGGTTCAGTTATGATCTTTATAAATTGTGGCAATGAAGGAGAAAACTTGAAAAAGAATTCATGTTCTCTATGCTGTTTGTTGAAAATCAAAATCAACTTTAGTAAAGCCTCGAAATATAGTAATTTTTACACCTACTGACCAATTGCAGCATTTCTTAGCCCAATACAGAAAGGCTACTTTGGAAAACAGCAGGATTTTGTTTTTCTGGGGTTAAGTTGGCAGTTGTATGTTGCAAGTAATGATATGAATTTTTGACCCCTTTTGATTTATACCCCTGTTATTTTTGATTTTGGATTTGTGAGATTGATTTATAACCTTTGGAATTATGGCCCTGGATTTCAGATTTGGGATCTGAGCTTCACATTGCTATGACAAATTATTGAGGGAATACCATTTAGAAAAGATGTTTTTGTATGGGTAGGTAGATTGTACCTTAGATTGTAAATTATATCAAAGCTAAAAATAAAATCTTTTATATTGATCTGGTAAAATATCTATTTGAAATCTGAACATTCTCTCTACAACTTTGCAAAAACTATGCAGAATTAATTTGCGTTCTTGTTTGCTGGGTTTCATTTATGGTTTCCATTTGAAGTGCTTGTATTTATTAATTTGCTCAAAACTTCTCAAAAGCTTATGTAAGTGAAAATTACTTGAGTTTTGTCTCAAATCCTTAGTATGATGTATATTTGCTAGTTTATAAGCTACACTACTCACTGTTGTCTTTTACAAAAACAGTATCTGAATATTACACTGTATGCAATAGGCTGTGTTATAGACAAGTGTATGGTTGCAAGAAAGAAATACGACAACAGCAGAAATAGATTTATGTGATTTATTTCAATAGGAACGTGTGGGTTTGGGACAGCTACCTTGTGGTATAGTTCATAAGCCAGCTGCTGATCTGGGTTGATCTCATATAGTAGTTCTCACTGATTGGCGTGGCACTCCTCCTGCTGACTGACCGTGACAGGTCTCTTCCTTGGCCTCCTGTTGTACTTCCCTGTGTGACCCCTTTTATGGCTTAACAGGCTCGTAAAATGACACGAGTATAATTAGGAGGGAAGCATTTTTGACGCGAGTATAATTAGGAGGGAAGCATTTTTATTGGTCGAAAAATGGAAACACTTTAAAATATTATTTTATTTTTCGACCGATGCGTTGGGCTTATGCATAAACGACGATAATGGTCATTTTGTGATGGGGCTTTGTCCCGTTCACATCTGGCTCTTGAGTATGTTAGTTTATTTGCCTGCAAATCCACCGAGATATGTTTTATTTTATTTTATAACAGCTTGTACAATGTCTCAAAGGCTGATTATTAAAGAATAGTATGGTGAGAAAGTAGAGATGATTTACAATGAACATTTTTCTAAAAATGCCTCTGTAAAAGATGTCCTTTATGTTGGCAAATATAACTGTAAGTTTGCTTACCAGATTTGAAATTTCCTTTGGTTAAAAGTTGAACAAAGTCTGTCTGTATTTGTGTTTATTGCACAATTGTTAAACAAATAAAAAACGATAGCTAACCACTTCAAAAATTACAATTTTGAGCAGTCTTTCTTTGACTCTTTGAATCATATTTCTTTTTCTTCCATTTGGTCATCCTGGGTATGACAATTAATTACATCAAGGCCTCTGATCAAGAGGTTGAAGGTTTTGAGAAGCATGGAAACCTCTTAATTGCTGTTGTTCCCAGGTACACCTTGAACTGGGGGTGGCAGCACCTGTTAGGTTCCCAAATATGGGCAAATAGTGAACCTTGAAACAAAAATCAATGGCACATTTTTTATAAAATGACCAACAATACATTTTTATAGCAAAATGACAATCAATGGCACACTAAAAAAAATATAAAAATATCTTTTTTATAGTAAAATTACCAACAATACATTTTATGATCTATAAAATATGTCTATAAAACATACCTTTACTCTGAAATTGTAAAATTATATACAAAATATCTGTAGTTGAAAGCATAAAATTTCATACAAAATATTTGTATTTCAGCATTAAATAACCTATAGCAGTTGATATGCCACTAAATGAAATCAAACCACCAACATGAAATAACTATTTCATGACATTAATCCATATATTCTATAATTTCTTAAAAAAAATAAAATCAAACTGTATTCCAAAATATAACTTCAACAAAACTACAACATAAAAAATACATATAACTCTGTCTCTAGTATATGTATATGCACAAAGGCTGAGTATCATCTACCATGTATTCAATTGTTAAAGCAGAATAACATATATCATATTTTTATTACTTCAAAGCTCCCAAAACAATTAAATTTTGGCATTAAATGATTCATAAGGCGTTGATATGCCATTAAACAAATCGATCAATCTTTCTCTTGTAATTACTGTTCTCAAAATGATGAGACAAAATATGAACTTCTTTGTTCCTGAATATGTGAAAAAAAAAATGGTTTGAAACTGACCAACCATGCAAATACTAACACTTCAAAAGTGCGATGAAAATAAACAATGCTTTAAAGTATTAATTATCTCCACTGTGATCACTTACAGTTATCTTAATGCAGAGACTCCTAAGCATAAAATGAAAAAAATAAAAACTTTTAATTAAGAGCTTCTTTAAAGCAACGCACCTCTTTTTTTTTTTTTTTTTTTTTTAATACTTTAACCCCAAGCAAAACAATAAAAGCACAAGGGGTTGCTGAGTGTGAAAGAATGAGAAAAAGAAAAGCATTATTAAGAAGTACGATCAATAAAGGAATAGGAATTAAGAAGACAACAATTGACATTGCATTTAAATTTTTAAAGATCAAAGTTGACTGAAAAGCAACAGGTTGGAAGAGTTCCACAAGCAAGAAATGTTAGAGAAGAAATTGTTAACATAGAACTTACAGTTGCATCCAATAATTTCAACTGTAAAATGGTAAAACCTAATTGCCAATCTATTACTGCACTTAAATATATAAAGTCAAGGTGCCAAAGAAGAAACAATTACCATGAAAATATTTGTAGTAAAGGCACAGGGAAACTGTTACATCTGTGGGAAAGTGCGTGAATCCAAGATACAAGGTCAGGACTGGTAATATTGCAGATTCTTATTTGGATTTTATTAAAAATCTTTAAATAGATAGCAGAAGCATAAATCCATTTTTAGAAGATTTTCATTACTTTTTACTTATGATTCTTATCTAAGTTTGGTAATTCAACTCTTCTCACTGATGCAGACAATATTTAAAAAAATATTTTAGTCTATATTTTGCCTGTAAATAGCCAACCTATTCTTAAACTTTAACTTTTTACATAATAAAAACTGTTACATAAAAATTTAAGATATTGTTATATAATATTTTCTGGCAATTACTGGCATTAAGGAATTTGTAAAATTTTCCATTTATATTTTCTAACAAAACATTGAATGTTTATACAATAAAGTAACACAATGTACAGCTGCTGCTTTTTTCTATATAATTTTTTAGTATTTGCTCAAGCTGAACAGATTAGAAAAAATGTTTTAATATTTAAAAAATCGGAGCAAAAGAAATGGTTGAATTGATCAGATACATATTTATAGATTTGACTTTAATCCTTTACGTATGATCAGCCACACATAAAATGTGGGGGTGAGTGGTATTACTGAAAATGCATGGAATTTGAAAAAAAAAATGTTAATCTTTACCTGCTTATTCATTTGATTTGCTAAAAAAATATCCATTTTTGCAGTATATCTTTTTATTCTTTTATTTTTATGGCTCATTTTTAAACAAAAAAACTTACATTAGAGAACATGAAAATAATTTTACAAGCTTTTTCACTTTCATTCTCTTCAAAACATTATAAAACTAAGAATCAAACATTTTATTTTAAGCAAATCCTATTAGGCAGTAGATTTTGTGAAACTCTTTAGAAAAATCCTTCTTTATATAAATATTGCACATTTTCTCTGCTCACCAAAAAAGAACGGGGTTTAACCTTGGCTAATTTAATTGGTCCAGAGTGATTCTGGTATGGTTATTTTAATTATTTGACTATTGTCTATGGATTAATCTATTTGTAAAGAGATTAAATTAGTATGATTGTAGTGGTGGTAGTAAGTAATTAGGGAGAAAAAAAAGAACACACCTTTATAATTCACCTATTATTTGCCTATTTAAAATGCCTTTCTCCTCTCTTTTTCCTTTTCCTTCTCTTGTCTCTCTTTTTTTTTTTTTTTTTCCTTTCCTGTCTCTTTTTCTTTCCAGTTTTCTTTGCTATTTTTTTCCCATAGAAATACTGGTTAGTTTATTTCTACTCAAATAAGAAATTTTCCTCCCCATGAATTTTCAACATTTTTAATTCTCAATAACTTTCTTTAATGAAATAAAAAGAATATTATTATAAAAAAATATAATAAATAAAAAATACAATGTTCAAATTCCAGTCGAATCCATTACATTCACTTACGTGCTAATACCTTTGGGAAAGGTATGACTCCTCTTCTCCCCCCCCCACTATGAGCAAATAGCAGGACAGACCAGGTTCTAAAGCCTTGGATGGCAACTACCACAGAAAGTAATGGCAACCTACTGTGGGAAAAAATCTGCCTCGTCAGTCATGTATCGAAAGATGCATGATCGCCTAAGCATGTATCACGTATGGCACATAACTGACTGATTATAAAAAATAACAAAGTGAAAATCCTTTAAGCAGAATCAATGGGCAGTTTGCTTAACTCAAATATAGCTTTGTATTTTTTTTTTTTTTTAATAAAAAGTGATTATAAAAAAAAAACAACCAGAATTGGAACTTATCTCTCTTATTAACAATTCCAAGCCATTATCCATTATACCAACCACATATCCAAACTTACAGAACCTAGTATTCCAAAGCTGTCATCCATCTAGATACTGATCAGGCTTGATGTTTGCTTAACTTTGGTGATTGCGCTGAAACCAGTGTTTCAATGTGATATAGCCATAACCTTAACTTCCCTTTTAGAAAAATCACTTCACACTGATTATAAAAATCTACTGATTTCATTAACTTTCTTCATTTTTTTTTTTTTTTTTTTTTTTTAAGAAGAGGTTGAAGAAAAAAATGTCATAAGTTATGAAAATTTAAAATATTTGACATTTAAAATTTACCTTTTAACAATTAGGAAGAAATATCATTTATCAGATGAAGCCAATCTTGTGAATAAAAAGTTGTTGTATTCATTTTTTCACTGACATAATAAAATAATTTTTTCCTCACAATGCTTTATTAAATTGTTGGAATTTGAAACACATGCAACAACTGAGAATGAATAATTAGATAATAAAAGTGTCAAGTTTCTACAAATACATACAGGTTTTTGTTGAAACTTCTGTGCTAATCTCCAGGAATGTAGACTTTTCTTTGTTGCTTTTCATTAGCTACATACAGAAAAATTTCAATGGGTTCTGTTCTATTGTATACTTTTTAATTTAATTTTTTGTTTTAAATATATGACAGATTATTAATTTACCACAAATAAAAAAAAAAAAAATTAAATAAAAAATAGATGAATTTCTGTAAAGTTGGAAATCTGATTACCAAATAAATAGTTTTTCTTTATTATATCAAATCATCTGTTAATTCATTTTCATTAATCTTAAATATTTACAATTCTTATTTAAAACTACAGTTTTGTAATAAAAAAAAAAATCAGATATTAAGATAACTTTTTCTCTATTTTATCTTGGCTTACATAATTGCTTTCATAAAATTGACAAAGCAATAAAATAGTTCTTTTATAATTACTAGAGTTACCTAATATAAGGCTTGAGAGCCACTCAAAGAAGAGGGTTACTGTTAAAATGGTAATGATCAATGAGATGATGTAGGAAGTGAAAACTGATAAGTAGGGGGATAGATAATTGTCTCTTGACTTGAAGAGGTTAAGATTTTAGTGTTAAGGAAAAGATCCAAGCAGGTGTTCCACCAAATGGCAATTCTATGGAAAAAAATATTGTACTATTGTATTTATACTCATTTATTTTAAGATGTCTTGAACAATTTTTATTTCATTTCTTTGTGGAGAGAACAAAAAACAAAATCAAAAAATAATTCTTTTCGTCATGGTCTTTTAAATATAAAATCAAGACACTCACTTAGTTTTGAATAATAATTAAGTTAACATGAATATCTGAATATTTTTTAAATACTGAAAATTTCTGTTGGAAAATACTGATTTTCCTCATTAAATTTAATGATTCAGTATGAATTTAAAAAAACTAAATCAAAATCTAGCAACATTTTTATGAAATTCCAAAAGCTTAGATAAAAACATGGTAAATTCTTGCAAACAGAATTTTCACCAGATATATAAAACATTACTGAAATCTCAACATAGCAAGGTTATTATTTTTCTAATACATTGCACACTTTGTGGTCTTAAAAATATATTAACATTTTTAAAATAGAGTATTTTGTAATGAGACTTTTTTTTTTAGTTTCTATCCTTACCAATTTTATAAGTAATTAAAAAAATTTTTTGAACACTCTTTATTCATGAGTTTATGTTGATCTTCATTGATTCTTTAGTTTAAACTAAACTCTGATATAAAAATAAGCAAAAATTGCTTGTGAAATTTATTGGAAATGTTCAGTTTATCTTTTCTTACAAGGAATTGGTTACATCTTTGTTAGAAGTATTGAATCAATTGCATTTAAAATAGAACAGCCTCTACTTTTATTAATAATACTTAAGTCATTTATTTTCTGAGAAAGGGAAAAATACAACAAAAATAAATGAAACAAGCAGACCTTGTTGATTGAATTAACAAAAAAAAACTCTTATATATGTATATATATATATATATAGAAAGGTTCACACTCCTACCCAGTCTTTTGAATAGGAATAGCAGGAATTTATACTATTATTGGGTTTATAGTTCCTTCTAAAGTTTTTTTCTTTCTCTTTCACTTCCAGTGGCACCGTCACCTTGATTAGCGTGAATTGATTAAATTTCTCTCTCTCTCTCTCTCTCTCTATATATATATATATATATATATATATATATATATATATATATATATATATATATATATACACACACACACTTATTCCTGGAAGAAATTTGCCATTATGTTTTCAAGCATTCACCCAGTGATAAAGTTGAAATTCCATACATATCTTTTACCTCAGAGGTATTGATTTTAAATCAAAGCATATTGTATTCTATGGTCTGTCAAAGACTTCTGAAATCTGATTCATACTTTAAGCCTACAGATATATACACACACACTATATAATTTATTGTGTGATGGGTAAATTGTCACCATTTTATATTTTTTTAATTTCACACATGAGCATTGTTCATTTTTGATTTTGTTTACTGCACAATACAGTAGGGTCAATTGGGCACCATCTGTGAGAAAGAGCACCATCACAAAATTTACTCCGTTATAAATTTGGAAACAGCATGCTGTACTGTTTGGCATTTGTGATAGAATCTTCAGTACAAACATTTCAGTGTGTTTGGGTATCAATTTGAAAATAGTGCAGAGGATTCAGAAAGAGTTAGATGAGTCTATTGGTGATTACAAAGGTACAAAGAAAAAACTTGTGAATTTGTTGGTGGGAGCCTCAGACTCAACACAGAGCACTACATAAAGTGCCTTGAGGAGGTAGTGCTGCCCTGGGTCAAGAGGGTGGCTACTGGAAGACCCTAAGTCTAGCAACAGGACTCTGCACCATGCCAAAGAGAACCCAGACATGGCTGTCAGACAATTTCTGCAACCACATCACCACTTACATCTGGCTACCTAACTCCCCAGACTGCAACCCTCTTTATTATTATTATGCATGGGGTGCAGTTGAGTGAAAGACCAACAAAACTCCTTGTAACACCAAAGATAAACTGAAGGCAAGGATTATGGCAGTATTCACTAATTTAAACAAGGAGACTTTCCGTAAGAGTTGCAGGAGATTCCAAAGTCATCTGGAGACTACGGTTGAAGCAAATGGTGATTTTATTGAATGAATTTACTCTTTAGTATTTTTGTGTAATTTTGGTAAATATATCTGTTAAAGTGAGATGTCAGTATTATTTTCATTTTTGCATAAGTTAGACGACAATTTATCCATCGCACATGTATAATCTGTATGATACAATAAATATTATGTAATATTATATAACGTATATTATGTAATAATGTTGTGTAACATGTTATGTAATAATGTTATATAACCTGTATTATGTAATAATATTATATAATGTATAATATGTATTTTGTAATAATATTATATATATAATATTATATACAGTAGTGGCCATAATATAAGGAACGGAAACAACAAAGACATAAATATGTGTATTATTTAAAAAGTAATGCATGATTAGCAAGGAAATTTTTACGGAATAAAGATTAGGGTATAATGCATAAATATTATACAAAGTTACAAAAATTTACATAATAGTTTTTTTTTTAAATAAAGATTAAATGGAACAAAGGAAATAAGCTACTGGACAAAAGTTAAGGAACAATCTTGTTAATACTTGATTGTGAACAAAATATCAACAAAATTTAATATTTGGTAAACATCCCCTTATTTTCAATGACTTCTCTGGATCATCGACCACATGATCTAATTAATTTCTTGCAAAAATCAGCAGTAATTCCATCCCATTCGTCTTTCAATAACTCCCATAGGTGATCCTGGTTTTTCGGGTTTCTTTTCTGAGCCCTTTCTACAATTATCTTCCAAACATTTTCTATTGGATTCAGGTTGGGGCTCTGGGTGGGCCACTTCATTAGGGTGATTCCTTCTTTGAATAAAGCCATAACCTTCTGAGCCTTATGGCAAGGTGCATTGTCCTGCATGAAAATAGGAGATTCATAAAGATTATGATATAATCTGGCATGATATTGCCATGTACACGGATGATAGGGCCAACTCCTGTAGATGAAATCATTCCCCACACCATCACACTGCCGCCACCAAACTTAACAGTTTTCTTGACACATTGAGAAGACAGTCTTTCACCTGTTCTATGGTGTACGTAAGTTTTGCCCTCAGAACCAAATATAGTAAATTGGACTCGTCACTGAAATGAACTGTATCCCATCATGTGTCAGTCCAAACAACATGTTCTCTCACATACTCCAGGCGTGCCCTTTGGTTTCGCTTCGAAATGAGTCTTTGAAGCTGGAATATGGGCATGCAATCCTGCATTTTTTAACCTGCGAGCAACCGTTTTCCTTGAGATCTTATTATCTGTCTCTTCATTAAATTTATGGGCAATTGATGTAGCAGTTTCAAAACGTTTTTTTTGTAGATATTCTAACAATTCTTTGATCTTCTCTTTGCAATGTTTTTGGAGGTCTGCCAGTTTTTGGTTTTGCATCTAACATTTTATCGGGTTTATACCTGCTAATTACATGATGAACGACACTTTTAGACCTATGAACAATATCAGAAATTTCTGAAATTAACTTTTTTTCTTGATAGTTAGTGATAATGAGTTTTTTTCTTCAAAAGAGAGCGTTTTGTGTGTAGAAATTGCCATATTGCTTAAAAATCAAGTCCTAATGATAAATGAACTTTTACTTATTGTTGAAAAGCTCCATCGAGTTTTTTAACAATGTAAATTAAAAGTTTATGCAAATTATTAACATCGTTCTTTAACTTTTGTCCAGTAGCTTATTTCCTTTGTTCCATTTAATCTTTATTTAAAAAAAAACAAACTATTATGTAAATTTTTGTAACTTTGTATAATATTTATGCATTACACCCTAATCTTTATTCGGTAAAAATTTCATTGCTAATCATGCATTACTTTTTAAGTAATACACATATTTATGTCTTTGTTGTTTCTGTTCCTTATATTATGGCCACTACCGTATAAACACACATACTTAAATTCAAATATCTTTAGGAATTATTTAGCATGAAAATCCTTAACTATTCCTAAATTTGCAAACGAACACCTAAAAACAGATTTGTCATGAACCAATATTAAATAATTATAGTTTGGTATTTTTGTGTAGTAAGTAAAGATCTGAATTTTTCAAATCTATATTTGAATTTCTAATATTTTATCTTTCTGGAAAACTCTTGCCTACATTGTATTGTAAATTATTTTTTACTTGTCCTCTATAACAGTCATCCCCAAACACCAGGCATCAAACTAGTACTGGACTGTGGACCATTTGTTACCAGACTATGCAGAAAGAATCAAAACTTTCTTTTTTTTTTTTTCCGTTTTATTGACTCTGGCGGTCTTGTTTATTGTGTCTTGTTATGCAAGTGGCTGACACTGACCCTCCCACCACCATCCTGGTCTACAAAAAAGTTGGCTTGCATGTGACCAGTCCATGGCAAAAAAATTGTCGGACACCACTGCTCTATAATATAAATAACAGGGAAGATGTTCATTAATACATTTAGGTTCATATCTTAGTTGAATGATATGAGTATTTCAGTATCTGTCTATGTTTCTGAGATGAGGTACACAGTGGATAAAGGCATTGGTTAGATCCAGTGACAGAACCCAAAGAGTCTGAGTTCAATACCCAGTTAAGGCAGTGGAGAACTTGAAGAGGGGAATTAACAGGAGATAACTGATAACTGACATCCATGGCACATGGAACTAGAACAGTCTACTCCAGTGAGCAAAATAAAGGGTTCAGTTCGACATTCCAACCACCTGAAGAAGGCTGGAGCATATAACAGCCAAAACATTGTAATAAATATGGCAACAAAGATGAGGACAATAGTCCAAATAATGTAAAGAATGAGTATTTCTCTAAAAGACAGCCTACTGAATGTATTAATTCATTCAAACAAAACTAGTATTATAAAAAGAAAATATACTCTCTGTCTGTATTTAGTCCATTACTCCCTAAAGATTGTTATAAAAGCGCTATCATGTTACATCTGTTCACTGATAAAAATAACTGATATTTCAGCAACTTCTTTGCATTTTCTGAACTGGCTAACCTACTTCTCTTCAAAGCTCATCTATCCTTTGTTGTTTTTATATAATGTTGTAGAAGTTAGAAAGCCAAAAAATAAATTAAGTGACTTTGTTTCTATCAATGTATGCAAGTGGCTCAAGAAGAGAAATTATATATCAGTTATAATCTTCAATCACTTTCCCACTGCCATAAGGTAGCTTCCCTGTGTCTTTTCTATAAATACTTTCATTGTAATTGTTCTGATGAACTTCCCACTATTGTACCTAGACTTTATAAAATTGCAGTACTTGATTGGTGGCAAGGTTTCATTTTACAGTCGAAATGGCTAGATGTTATTGTAAGCTCTATCCTAACAGTTTCTTCTATCAGTTCTTGCTTGTGGAACTCTCTTTCGACTTCTTCCTTCCAACATTGATCTTCAAAAATTCAAATGCAATGCCAATCATTATCTTCTGTCTTCTTAATTCTTGTTCTTTCTTCTTAATAGTGTTTTATTATCTATTATTATTTATCCTGTTCTTTTCTTGATCACACTTCTTAATAATGCTTTTCTTTTCCTCATATTCTCTAACACTCGGTGACTTAGTGGCTTTATTGCCTTGCTTAGGGTAAAATGTTAAAAAATAAAACCTTTATATTAGACATAGCAAATTTGTATCTGCAGAACTTAATGTGAGGAAATTTTAGATTTTTATAGATTTATGATTTTATAAGCTTAATAGTTCTGTATGTTTAATTTTTCCAGGACTGATGGTAGGGATACAAGTCAACGTATCATGATATTTCTTCTTTTTTTTAACTGCTTGGAAAACTTGATTTATTTGTGAGACATTAGGATAATACAGAACATTTACTGTGAGCAAACTACCTGAATATAGATAGAAAATGGAGTAATTATACAAAAATACAAGGGACAGAAAGTGGTGTCTTCTCATTGAGTTTCTTTAACCTTTTACACCAAAGCAATCCTAAGAGAACTAAAAGTTCTGCTAGGATTTCTTATTGGTGAAAACAATGTTAAGATACACAGATGACATTGTGCTGATAGGAGACACAGAAAGAAAACTGAAGAAATTCCAAGACAAGGTAGGAAAGGAAAGTGGGAAGAAAGAACTAATCATCACCTGTACAAAAACAGAACGTATGGTTATTAACAGTTTTGGATTCTTCCATTCTGATGGAGTGCCTGTGGATGAATTTGATTGGAGGAAAGCTGATTTGTGGCTTTTTAGGGTTCCAAAATATATTTTAAAGCCATTTGCATTCTACAATTGATATTTTAAGTTATTTTTATGATTCCTTCTGTATTTAAACTGAATATATTTTCTAATAATTATAGTATTTTAAATACTGACAAAATATTTAGATTTGAAATTTAGTCTTAAAATTTATTTCCATTTTTGGAAAGAATGAAGAAACTTACCTGTTGCTGATCATCTTGTGTGCCAAAATTCATCTGCAGGCTTGTTCACTATTTATGAAATGGAAAAACTTAATTTTGGATTCTTCCATTCTGATGGAGTGCCTGTGAATGAATTTGATTGGAGGAAAGCTGGTTTGTGGCTTTTTAGGGTTCCAAAATATCTTTTAAAGCCATTTGCATTCTACGATTGATATTTTCATACAGCTCATTGTACAGACACATGTTGGTATTTGATCACCACCGGCAGGGTAAACTGATTGAAGGAGTCTGATGTTGGATAAACCTGAAACTTTTAAGGATCCCTGATGATGTGGCTGTAGGCATCTTACAGCTGTATTTCTAAACTGATAATGATATAACCAAATTAGATTCTGCTTCAGTAATAAATCTACTGGTTTTAAAAATTTCTTATCTTTCTAGATTGAGACTCATCTTGCTATAAATGATGGTTAGTAGACTCAAATATAGATATTTGAATACATATGAAATACCCTAAAGCATTGATTTACATATAAGAAACAAATTTCTTTGATTCTTCATTTGTTGACTTATCACCAAAGTAAATTAACAAATTTCCTTTGCATTTTGCACAAAAAAATGCTACTGTCTACTGTAACATCCTATTGTAAGGGGAGTTTTCTTGCCCATGATATTAATCTGATGACTTGGTAAGATGAGTCAGCCATGCAGTGGTTAGAATTTTACTGTAATAATGATATTAAAATTATTTTGATATTTTCAAAATTCCTTCATAAATTAAATGTAAGTATTTTTAATTTTTGTTGTAGAACCACCAAATTGTTTGAGAAAACACTTAGATGCTTCTTTTCTGAAATTAATGATTTCTTTTTCTTGGACTAATGACAACAGGTACATCCCCTTGATCATAGAAAAAAGACTGAAAAGAATATTCTTTGCCATCCTTTTAAGGTAACATAAATGAATGGGTTTTCCTTCTTTCTTATTGTTCTGGTTTGCTAGACATACCTTTGATGCTTCTTCCCTGGAAATTGGAAATATTGGCAAAAATTTGCTTGAAGTTTTGGTTTCATTTATAATTAGAAATAAGTTCACTAATTTCAAACCTCTTAAAAATGTCTTTTCCATAAATATACAGGGTGCAATGGATAAATTGTCGTCTAAGTTACATAATAATTAAAAAACACTGACATCTCACTTTAACAGATATATTTACCAAAATTACACAAAAATATCTTGAAATACTAAAGAGTAAATTTATTTAATAAAATCACCATTAGCTTCAACCATGTCCTCCAGATGACTTTGGAATCTTCTACAATTCTTCTGGGTGGTCTTCTTGTTTAAGTTGGTGCAGTTCATCTTTGGTATTACAAGGAGTTTTGTTGGTCTTTCACTCAATTGTGCCCCACCCATAATAATGCAGGGTGTTGCAGTCTGGGGAGTTAGGTGACTAGATGTAAGGGGGTGATATGGTCATAGAAATTGTCTGACAGTCATGAATGGGCTCTGCTGCTCGTGTGGCATGGTCCTGTTGCCAGCAATCACCCTACTGACCCAGGGCAGCACTACCTCTTCAAGGCACTTGATGTTGGCCTCTGTGTTGAGTCTGAGGCCCTGTGGGAAGATAAATGGAGGCATAACATTGTGATCACTCCAAACATGATCATGTTGATTGGATATATCCAATCCTCTTTCCAAATCCTCTGCGCTGTCCTCAGATTGGCACCCAAATACTCTGGAATGTTCGTATTGGAGCTTCCAGCATGAATGCCAAGAAGTACAGTATACCTTTTTCAAATTTCTGGCAGAGTTGATTGTGTCATGATGCTCTTTTTCTCACAGATGGTGCACAACTGACCCTACGATACTGTGTAGTTAACAAAATCAAAAACAGACAGCATTTATGCGCAAAATTAAAAATATAAAATTGCGACAATTTATCCATCGCACCTTTTATATTAGACTACAAACTTGGCAAAGAAAGACTTTGTGAGCAATGAAATTGCTATTGATGAATTGTGAAATGATTGTACTAATCTTTGCTCTATGTGCAATACTATTTAGCTCAAAGTTTCTTGGTTATGGCCTGTACTACTCAAAAAAATGTCTTATCCAAAAACTTAGAATAATTCTCTGCATTTATCTTTATACTAATCATCAACTTTGCAGGGTCTTTCATACAATACTAGCTCAAAATATTACATCACCACCTCCTTTATTATTTGTGAGTACTGTTGGTTGACTTTTTCTCCATAGGACCAAACTTCTCATCCATCCAATGCCATAACAGCAACAACAACAGAAAGTTCTGGAATGATTATTACATAGAACTTCACTGGAAAGAATGTGAATTTATTCACTCCAGATGCTATTGCCAATTCAATTAGTGAATTTTTATACAATCCAGACAAAGGAATAACATTTTCAGTGTATTATAGAAGATACGAAGAAATTTGAATGTAGGAAGATTTACTCATTGTAAATACAAAAAAATGGAAGAAAATAGAATGTATGTGAATGTGGTAAATACTTTGTATAAAGTAAAAAACTTAAAGGAAAAACTACAAATAAAAATTTGTCAGACATGTCTTTAACTGAACTAGAAACATCTCAAAAGAGGAAATTTGTTTTTGTTAAAATTAATAATGTAAAAATAAAACTACGACTGGATACAGGGTCTGATATCACCATTATCAATGAACAGACATGGAGAAAAATGGGTAAACCGAGTTTAGCAACTTCTGAAAAAATTGATTGTGGAGTTATGGGGAAGAAATTGAACTTTATGGGTGAATTCACCTACATTTTTTTTTATTGGTAAAAGTAAAAATGTGGTTGCGTTTGTATTAAAGAATACAGCTAATTTATATGGAACAGATTAAATTCCATTATTTGATCTGTGGAACCTTACAATTAATTCATTCTGCAACAAAATAAATGTTGTTACTTCTGGTACTAATACGGTGACCAAAAAAATTAAAGAAATAATTTAAAAAATGTTTCTCAGAAGGTCTAGATAATACTAAAACAAAAGCTAAATTTGAAGTAAAAAAAAATGTCACGTCAGTTTTTAAACTAAAATGAAGTGTACCTTTTGCAGCATTAGAACCTATTAATAAAGAATTAGAAAGACTGGAAAAATTAGGAGTTATACCAAAAGTAGGCTATTCCAAATGGGTGTCATCAACAGTTTACATGAAGAAAAAATAATAAAATCAGTCTATGTGCTGATTTTTTTCAGCAGGATTAAATGCAAGTTTGAAAGAATGTAACTACTCGTTACCAAGTCCACAGGAGATTTTTGCCAAATTAAATGGTGGTAAATTTTTTCTAAATTGGATCTTTCAGATGCCTACCTACAAGTAGACAAAGCGTGTTCTAAACTTTTGACAATTAACACTCATAAAAGACTGTATAAATTTAACCAACTTCCTTTTGATATAATGGTAGCATGAAGCATATTCCAACAGATTATAGATACAATGCTTGCCGATTTGTATTGTGCACAAACATTTGGATGATGTACTTATAAAAAGTGAAACCCGAATACGGAAGATGTGAAAAAAGTTTTTGAAAGAATTAAAGATTATGGTTTTAACATCAGTGAAGAATAGTGTGAAATACTGAGGACAAATTATCGATGTGAATGGAAGATGACTATATCCTTCAAGGGTGAGCACGATAAGGGATATGCCTGCTCCAACAAATGTACCAAAGTTACAAACATTTTTAGGGTTAGCTAATTACTACCATGTGTATATACCAAACATACATAAATTAACAGTACCTTTGAATAACTTGTTAAAGAAAGACATTAAATGGGATTGGCCAGATAAATGTCAAAGTGCTTTCGAGGAGATCAAAAAAAGTCCTAACATTGGACTTGTTGCCAGGTTATTTTGACCCTAAATCAGAGACTGTGGCTGCAGAAAATGCAAGTGAGTCAGGTATTGGAGCGGTGATACTAATTCAAGATTGTTAATAGCAGCTGAAAAAAAACTGCAGCCAAAATGTCTATCATATTTGCTACAAAAAGTTTCTCAAGTTTATTCATGTTAAACAATTTACACTACAGTCAGATCATTGTCCATTGTTGTTCATTTATGGATCAAAAAAGGGTGTTCACATGCATACATCAAAAAGACTGCAGCACTGGGGCACTATCTTATTAAACTACAATTATAATATGGAGTTTCAATTATCCAAAAAACTGAGTCATGTGGACAGACTGTCCAGATTAATGCCAAAATTCTGCAAACCACTAGAGGACACAGTAATTGCAGTGATAATGGCTGAAAATGAAATTAAGAATGTATTATATAATACAGTGAAAGAACTGCTTGTAACATTAGAGGAAATAAGAGTTAAAGTGGAAAAAGATGACTTCATAATGAAAATGAAGAAACAACTGAGATTTAAATAAAAATATTACTGTAACAAATTCATTTTCAATGTGTGACAATATACTTATATATGCAGAAAGAATTGTGATACCAGCATCATTGCAAAAGTGTATGCTAGAAGAGTTTCATGTAGGACATCCAAGAATTTCAAGGATGAAATCCTTAATGGGGTGTTATACGTATTAGCAGAAAATGAAGCAAGACGTTGAAAAATTAGTAAAATCATGCAGAGGTTGTGTTCTGGCAGTGAAGTCCCACCTATTAAAAATTTCAGCCTTAGCCAAAATCTGATATTCCATAGTCCAGAATGCACATGGGCTTCGCATGACCATTAAACGGAGTATACTATCTAGTTGTGGTACAGAGTTACACTAAATGGCTAGAAATATTAAAATGTAGAAAACCAACTGCTACATTTGCTATAACTTTCTTTTTGCAAGATTCAGTGTACCCAACACTGTCATTATAGATAACAACACACAATTCACATCTAGTGAATTTGAGGGTTTCTGTAAACCATTAGCAATAGAACACATTACAATGCCCCCTTATCACTCAAGAAGTAACAGACAAGCTGAACGGTTTGTTGATACTTTTAAAAGAGCGCTAAAATAGTCAGAGGGAGAGGAGGCAGATGAAGTAATGTTACAGCAATTTCTGAGGTTTTAAAATAACACTAAACCCAAACACCATGTCTGGAATGTCACCAATGTTCGCCAAGAAGATTAAATCTGTATTTAACAAATTGCTACCAGAACAGAAGGCAAGAAAAGCAAGGAATCGAAGTAATATAAATGAATATTTTAAACCTGGTGATAAAGTGTTTTTAAAATGTACCAATATGGAAAAAAATTTTGGGAAGATAGTGTAATAAAAAAAAACGGATTGGAAAAATGACTGACTTGGTTAGAAGCAACCTGATTCTGATTTAGATTCTTCTTTAGATGAAAAATAATTACTGAAGATAGGTTAAAAATTTTACCAAAGGTTGCCACAAACTGGTCATCTCATGGAGTTTTTGTATGAATTCAATAGAAATCATTCTGTTACAGTTGAAGAAATACCTTATGCCAGCTTTCAGCTTTATTTTGTATTACATTAAATAACGATTTTAGTCTGATTGTATTCTTCAAGGTATTTTCAATATTATGAATTTGTTGGAACTTCAAAGAGTTGTATAGAGTAAAGCAAGTGATTGTCTGAAGGAGGCAGATCTGAAAAATACAGAACACACATATGTCGAAGAACATATTTAAACATGTTTGTATGCTGTGTTTTATTTACAACATGAGGACAGGCATTGTTATACATCAAAATCATCAACTGACTTCTTTGCACAGAAAAATGTCTTTTCTCTATTCTAATGTATCAAACAAACCATTTGCCGTACTACCCAGTAATATTTTTTTCATGTTCTAGCAATTTGTAAGAATTCCCTTTGAATCCTACCAAATGTGAAACCCTCATCCCCCTGCTCAATTTAGGTTGAAATTTTGAAGGATCTCCCAGATCTACTTTTGATTTTCTTGGTTTTGAATTCTCATAATAAATCCATTTTTTCACCATCAGTGACGTTTTTTTTTTCTTGTCTTTGCTGGAAAATACAAAGGCACACTGGTTTGAATACTAACTGATGTTCTTTTCATGTGGAACACAGTTTTCTTGTTCTTGTATGCCTTTCTATTTGAACTAGTATACTAATCTTGGTTGTTATCCTAAATATTTCAATCATTGTAACCTTCAGGCATTTTCAAGTGTCTGTTGGGCTCTGCAAGCTCAGAATTTTGAAACAAACCTTTGATTCAATTCATTGGGGTAAATTGTTCTTATTGTACTTTCTATGCTTGAGGGAAATAACTCATATTAGTTAGTATTCTCCAGTGTATTCACTTTTATGTTGCTTGTCTGTTTCTTCCTCCAAACCAAAGTATATGACTTTTCCATACTACCTAAAGCAGGGATTGAACTCTCAACTGCTAGGCTGTGTGCCTCTTTTCCAATGGTAGAAATTTGGAGCCTTAAACTTAATATTTGTACTTAGGTGGTGGAATTTTGGAATCTCCCTTCTTTCTTAATCAGATGCTCCCAGATGGTGTTTATCTCTATGCTAGGTCTACTGAAGAGGTTGTCAGAGCCTGACATGTACAATAATACTTTCAATTTTCTTATCATTCAGAATTGTTTTCTGTGTATTATCTTTTGTACATTCCACAGTTGATGACCACGCTTTTCTTCCTTACATGATCAACTATGCCTGATTTCTCTTTGGATATTACTCCACTCCTTTTAGGAGACAGAGAGTCTTGACCTTGCATTCCTTGCCAGAACTGCATGGGATGGAACATATGATATACATTTCATATTTTGTTTGCATTTCTTGGTTGTGGACTCTTCTGATCTGAGGCTTAGTTTAAAAGAGATATCTTTGAAGTGTTGAACTGTTTTTAAATACCATCCTGATGTTGTATAGACTATAGAGGTTCTGAATCTTTTCAGATGTACCCTCTATGCAAATTGTGGTAAATCTTTAATTCTTGTTTGCAACAATCTTTTGTTCCTGATTGTAGAGGCTGATGTTATGCTTGCACAGTAGTTGTAACCTTGAAGTGTGTTTATAATGCTGACCATCTCCTGTAGGTATGTATATGAGTCACCACTAAAGAGTTTGACCTGATGTTGTAAAGATAAATGATTCCTTTCTTATACTATGGCAACCTCATAGAAAACAGGACGAATAAAGTATTTGGTTCAACATTTTCAGCAGGTTATCAAGTGAGATGGACACCCAAAGAAAACCATACGACACAGCATCTAAAAAATTGTGAAGGTAGCAACAAAGATGAAGACATTAATCTGACTGTAAATAGTGTGCAAAATATTTTGCTGTGAATTTTTGCATATCTAGTTTTGTTAGATTTTCAACAAACCTCACTTTCACTTTTAATCTATTTGTTGGCCCCATTTCTTTGGTTATTGATTATCTGTTAATTCTCCTGCCTTGACTTTTAACAATAGTTATTACCTACTAACAGCCTGTTCTCAAATTTCAACTCATTAACAGTTTTTAATTTTTTTTTTCTTTTTCAGAAGTATTATTTTTTAACCTGCATTCATAGATTCTTTTTAAGGATGTCTATTAAATTTTGTCTTTTGATTTACATTTTAACACACTGTTTTATATTTTTAATTCCCAAAATCACTTTTTTTATTGGGAGGGAATACTTGGCATATGCAAAAGTTCAGTGAATCCTTGTTTTCAATATCTAGAAACTGAATACACAGTTAAAAAAAAACGGTAATTTAATTACACTTAATAACTTGTTTATCTAACAAAAATTAGTTGATAGTAATATTTTACAAAATAAGTTGCAAAACAGTATTTTCTAATATAGGACATTTTGTTTTCTTAATACAAGGCATGGATTCTTAAAGTAGAAGCAAAAAAATTAATTTTAATTAACATTAACACTACTTGAGACAAAAGGTTAGGAAGGAAACCCCCATCAATAATGGAAAGAGCAGTAAAAGTTAATGGATTTGAGAAATCCATTTTCCTGAAATAATATCTTCATAAAAAGATTTCATAAATTTCAACCAAAAGTAGCACTAGCTGTTTGGTCAAAGAATGACAAATGTTTCCATATAATCTAGCATCTTATATTACAATGACTGTATAACAAGTATATTTTACATTTTTTATGATTATGCAGAACAGATAGAAAAACTGTAGTTAAATGAGTCTCTATTCCTCGGACGTTGTTCATACAATACAAAATACCGCTTGTTCAATCTGCCATTCTTGCGTTCCACACATTTCAGCAATGTAAAAACATTCTGCCTTCTCACTGCTTCACTCTCTTTTATGAGGCCAACAACATGGCCGACCAACCAATCAGTGTTCTTCGCATTTGTTCTCAGTTACCCAAGAAAATAGCCTCCTCCAGTCTGACCAATCAGCATACAACTTGCTATTGGTCAAACCATGCTAAACTGTACAAAAAAAAAAAACATTATAGCACATACTGTTGAAATAGGTAAACTGGAGAGTAATGCTATTTTCAAGGAGCCAAATGCCAATGCCATGTGCCGCATGTTGACGTAAGATACTTATTTTCCTTTGCACCAGATGCAAGTCACTCTGGCTTGCTTGCTTCTATGTGACTTTTTATCACAAAAACAAATAAATGATTTGATGCAAATAATAAGAAAAAGAATTCTACTTTTTCTTTTTCTTTATGAAAAGGTTGACCTAGCTGTGGGGGGTGATAGTGGGGACAAGATCCCACTCTCTTAAAAATGTTTCTATGTCATGCTGTTGAAACACTAGTTCCATATGAACACCAAAGTTAAGCAACATCAAGCCTGGCCAGTACCTAGATGGGTAGCCACTTGGGAATATCAGGTGCTAGTATGCACTGGTAGTGTAAGGGATAATGGCTCAGAATTATTAACTGGAGAGGCGAGTTCCAATTCCAGGTGGGTTTGTTATCTTCACATGAATAAATACCCTGGGGAAAGGTATGAATCCACCTCTTCTCTCCCCAGCTATGGGTTAATTAGTAAGACTTGTATCACTAGATCATTATTAACGCCAAAAAAATTCTTACGATCTAAAAGTATTTTCTGGCTGCAAAGGGTTGATAACCCATAGAAAAGGAATCCATCTGTGGCATGTCTCAAATAGACTTTGACAACTAAGTCCAGCTATAAGCTGGAGAATAGGTGAAGACAGACAACTGGCACCTCATTCATAATTAGCTGCTTCAGGTAGATGGAGCTTGTCAGCCCAAAAAGGCAATCCATCTAGGAGAAAGAAAACCCTAATTCAAAATAACCTCTACTGTCTTGCAGTTATATCCCAAAATTGAAAAGTCTATAGAAGTACATCCAGACAGAAAACTCTTTTGAGTTGGCTGTCAAGACTGACAACTTTCCAGCAACCTCTGCAGTCAAGCCATCTCCCAAAAGAAATACCCTGTATTCCTTTGGATCTTGTCTGTATGGCCAAGAGGTGGGGGAGGCATGTAATCTGGGCAGCGCACGGCCTTCATATACCATCGCCCAAGCCTGTGCTATGGAAAGATCATTCCAGTTCCACCACCAAAGGATTGAATTTTGAACAAACAGGGTGCTACCTTTTATCTCTTGATGCCTACTACTATTCTTTATAAATAAATGTCAAAGTACGTATAGCAGATTATAAAGATTAAAATTAGAATGTCTGCAATAAAAATGTTCCTGTTTTGTTGATTCATTTTAGCACAAACTACCATCTTTTTAATAATAATGTGTTTTTTTTTTTTTTTTGGAAGTATATATAAAAATTCTTACCAATGAAAACTTAGGAAAAAAAACTATTTGTGTATATTTTTTGTATGTTTGGTTAAAGAGATTGGGGAGAATGGATAAAAGGATAAAAGGCACAAAGTAAAAAAAAAAAAAAAAAAAATGACAAGAGATACTCAGTGAGATATAAAACCAAAACAATTTTATTAAAATAAAAGAAAATTTTACTAAATATTAGAGATGCACAAATTTGGTGATTTGTGTGACCATAAAAGGGGATAATAAATTTCTGGACAAGTAACTTATTTTTTCCAAAATAAAGCTCAATGGTACTTGTGAGAAAAAGATCAAGTTTACAATAAAAATGGCATTTAATATCACAAGAAAAATGTCAGCATATACAAAACAATGCAAATTACAAGGAAGAAAGTACAATAAGAGAGTTTTAGTGAGGTCAAACTCAGTTAAAAAGGTATATTTATTTTGAAGGTATAAAATGTGAATGTTCTTAATAGTTTTTGTGATTTGATGTGAGTTGTCAAAGTTCATGACAGAATCCGTTCATACCTTCAGTCTTCAACATAGTGTTGTTTTGAAAATAGTACTTGTTCTCTGATGGGGAAACAATTATTTCATTACAATAGTTGGGGTAAAAACAAAATTTAATTCTGTCATGAAAACAACAATTTGGTTGTTAAAACTTTGTTGAAGAGAGGTCTTGCAACTACTTCTTTGAGTCTATACTTGGTCAGGTCTTCTGATGTTTTGGAAGGTATTGAATCTTCCACTCATCAGCGATGGACGTATTGCAGGGATTTTTATAGCTAAAGGTCAGCTCTGATTTACCAAAACAATTTTTAGCAGTCAACACAAACATTTCAGATTTCAACCGACTCAAGTAGCCATTTGTTAAAAAATCACATTTATCAAAACAATTTAGAAAAAACGTTTTAGTTTTTCTTTCCCTTTCTTAATTAAATTCTTCATAATTTTGCCTATAATTATTGTTTATTGCATTTTCTTTATTAGTTCTTTTTCTTTTCAAAAACAAATTTATACTTTTACAGAGACTATATATTTTTCACTCAATGAAATTGGTTTCTAAGAGAAGGGTAATTTTTTTTCTATGTGTAACTCTAGAAAAAGAATAATTATTTTATTAATGAAATAAATTTTAAATTTTAAAATCTTCCTATCTTTATGATCAAAAACATTCTCATTTTTATTGCATATGCAAAAACAAAGTATTTAAAAAAATGAAATTAAATTCTGAAAGGACTACTTTCAGTTCATTTCATTCAACAATTTATGTTTCATGTTCAAAATGGATGTAAGAATATTATATTAAGGTTATTGATATATTCCTTTTATCTGATAATCAAAATGTCCATTCTATCACTAAGTTTAACTTGATATCTTTGGATATTGTGGATGTCTTATAAATGTCTTTCTAATATTATTGTTCTGTAAAGATTCAATCTTTACAGAATAATATTAAATCTATACAGAATAGTATATTAAAATATATTATTGTGTGTGTGTGTAATATACTGTATTTTATAAATTCAATCTCTGGCGAAGGTGATATTTGCCAAAAAGAATAGCTAAGAGAGTGCCCAATACAACTTTCAAAAATGAAAATGTAAGGCAATTTAAGATATAAAATATTTGAAACGCCAACCTTTATGCTATCACAGTATTGAGAAACCATGGTAGCATAAAGGTCAATGTTTCAAATTTTATATATATATATATATATATATATATATATATATAATTTTATTTTTATCTTTTTTATTTGCAATAAATTTCACTTCCCTGGGTGTCACTTGAGGTAGAGGGTTATGTTAAGGAGTAGTTTATATGGATAGGAAGAAGAAGATAACTCTAGACTTGAACAGGTTAAAATTGTAGTGATCAGGGAAACCTCCTCTTGGAAGTCTGTTCCACAGAGCAGTGGTTTGTGGGAAGAAGCTGTTTGAGTGGAACTAAGTTCTCGCTGATGGAATACAGAAGGAATGTGGTTGGTTTGCTACTATGTAAGTGGCATGGTGGGTCCTATCTGTGAAGGTTAGACCTGTTGGCTACTGTATATATATTTGTTGAATCAAGACTATTCTGTGATGTCATTTCTATTAAGCTGAAAGCCAAGCTGTAGAAATGGATAGGTACAGGTAGTTGGGTGATATCAAAAAGTGTGTGATTTTAAAAAGCTAATTTAAAGTTGTGAATGGAACATGCTCGATGACAGGTGTTAGAATTCAAATAATCCAAATTTACTATAGTATCAATCTGATACCAATACAGGTGCAACTTAAATAGACTGGTCCACTTGTAAAAAAAAAAAATATATAGAAAAGTTTTTGTGTAAATAATTTTTGTACATTAGCTTTCTTTATACTTTCCTTACGCCATGACACTGTATCAATATTATAAGCAGGACCCCCCCTTCTAAATTGATTTAAAAAAAAAAAAAAAAAAAATTATTTCCAAAACTTTTTTCCTATTTTTTAGAAGTCGACCAGTTGATTTAAGTAGTGCCCCAATACATTCACAGGCACACAAGTTGTCTCCAGTCCATACGGAGAACTGTTTATTATAATCTTATCTACACACACAACATTTGTCATCTACAAGAACTAAAGGTTGGATATATAACAATAGTTTGTCATGATTTCTTTCTGTTGACAATATAGTTATGACCAACTTAAACACAAATTCATATACCTTTCTTTTTAACTATTACTGACCATAAATAAGATATTTAACATAAAAAAAAAAGCATTTGCATTTAATTAAATGCCTGGTATAATAAAACAAGGGAGACAAGTAAGTTTTTTAATTTTTATTTTTCTGAAATAATTTCTCATCACAAACTTCATGCCATCATCTTTCCTTCTTCAATATGTGATTAAGTACACCTGTGTATATTTACAATTTCTCTTAAACTAATATCTTTTGTCTTTTTTTTTTCACAGAATATAACTATACATGCTTTAGACTTATCAAAACCAGCAGATGTTTACAAGTGGGCCAAAAATTTTGCTGAATCAAGTCATAAATTAGATGTTCTTGTAAGTATTGACAATTATCAGTGTTTGTATTTTTGTTTGACAAATGAGATTGTTTAACCTTATTCTATATGAAATATATTTAATTTTTTAAGCCAACATTCTACTTTTTACTCTTTATAACAGTTTCAGCACATTTCATTATTTTAATCTTGATGAAAACAACATGGAGGAATCAAATAATGTTATCAAATCTTCATTAGCTGAAGTGCATGAGACCATTCCAAGAAGACCTAGAAAGAAAAAGATTCTCTTGTACAATGACAATCCTGAGCTAAAAAAAAGAAACGGAAGAAGAAAAATGGAATGGAAAATACTAAGCAATTAACAAAGAAAATTAAAAAAACTATTTAATATTCTTAGAAACCAATATCAGGAATTGGAAGCACATTTTACAATTGAAATAGCTTGACGTAACAATAAGTTCTATACTAAGACTTTCTTCTTTCACACTTCTCACTTGTGAAATTTTTTTATGGCCTGTTGCTTTTCAGTCAACATTAATCTTCAAAAATTTAAATGCAATTTCAATCGTTATCTTCTGTCTTCTTAATTCCTGTTTTTTTATTATTATCTCCTTAATAATGTTTTTCTTTTTCTCATATTCTTTCACACTCAGTAGCCCCTTGCATCTTCATAGCTTTGCTTGAGGTGAAATGATTAAAAAATATATATTCTCAATTTCTAATTTTATGCCAGTAGGCAAAAGGAAAAACTCCTATTCTGCAATCAAAAGGGAAATACTTGGTTATGTCATATAAGATTCCTAAGTCAAATTAGACAGAAGCTCTTGGTGAAGTTTCAAATGTTTCTATATAGAGGGCTTGCCAGACATGTTAAATTTTGTGAACCTATAAAGTTCCTCTGTTAGATTGATGCATTCTGCAGATTTGCAATTCTGAAAGTGGTTTCTAATGGATGAGAAGAAAAGTATCTATCGATGTGCTCATACACTGAGGTTGGCATAGCAGGTATACAATTTCCTGGAGTTGTTTGATGATGTATGTGCTATCATTACATCCCTTCCCAGGAGGAAAACCAAACTGAGTTGTGAGAAGTTGACTTTCATAAAACAAAATTCTAGTTAATGTTCATTAATATTTTCACCTCAATGAATCCATTTGAGATACCTCTGTATGTATGATGCTCTTGAGGGCAACTATTTTGTTTCCATAGTGCATTAATGCATGATATACTCCACTTTTTGTGTGGTGCATTTCTGATTCTAAACTTCCTTCATAAAATTGAGAAAGTAAGTTTTTTAATTACTCTTTTTCTGTGCTGTGATGGAGTAAGAGTGTTTATGTGTCTTCCTTATATAGTCTATAATAGAACATCCCCTATAAGGCCAACAAGGTGGAGATAATCCCCATAATTTATTAACTAAAAGGACTGTAACAAGAGTATTCAACAAATAAGAAGGTAAGCAATGAACTTTCACACAAACCTATATTCCTTTGAAATAAGTATATGTAAGAGTCAATGTTTTGAGTGAAAGATTCAATATCAATGTTGTTTTTTATCTTTATTTAGAAAAAGATGCAAATAATTAAAAAACTGAAAAAGAAATTATTAAAAAAAAACAAGGATGTCTACTCCCGCACATGTACCCAGTGAATATAATCTTTTATTGAAAGATTTCCACAGAGGTACAAAATTTTATTAGAGTAATAAAAACAGGCATATTAAATGGACATTCATAACAAAAAAGAAGGGGGTAACAAAAAATATGTTACCATAAATTGGTAATAACAGAATAATAATGATTAAAAAGAGGACAACGAATGTTACTGAGAGAAAAAACAAGAACAAAATCTATTCCATACCTGAGGATGTCTGTATGAAAAGACGAAAGCTTGTAAAAATAATAAGAACTCATGCAACAGAAATTTATAGAAACAAGGATCTTTTCATTCATAAACAGGTTCGGGGTTTTTGTATATTATTTGAATTGTTCACGACGATGAATTTCTTGCCAATTAAATCATTAACCTTTGTATTTGTTTTTTGTATGAATAATTCATGAATATATATATATATATATATATATATATGATTGAAATCGCCTGAAGATAATGAAAGGTTGAAACCAAGGTAGCAGAATGTGCTGATCTCATAATTTTTTATAATTAAAAGTTATACACATTAAACTTTTATCTTTTTATATGTGTATTGACCACTTTTTAAGACTATTGTTTCCTGGTCTAATTCAACTCTGACCATTTAACTTTTTATTATTTTATATATAAAAGTGGACATTGAGGTCAACACCCAGTGGAGACAGTCTGTTTCATGCTTAAACACAATCTTCAGAACAATTGCATTTATACATGAAACAGACTGTCACCACTGGGTGTTGACCTTGATATCCACTTTTATATTTACAGGATCTCTATCTCTGATATTGAACACCTTAACCCCAAATTATAGCATACCTTAAAACTAGAGTTTTATCATATATATATATATATATATATATATATATATATAAAAAAAGATTTTTATGTTTATACATTCTTTTTATAAATACAAATATTTAAGTAAATGCTCTGTTTTATAATAAACAGTATTAATAACATTTACCGGCCTGAATATCCGAGAAATTTTCATAGAAAATATTTGTCCTCCAACAGGAATCAAACCATAACCGATTGAGCCACATAGGATCATTCGATTAGCAAGGTCAATTTTACTGCTTTTAAACTTCAATCTTCCATGAATTTCTCACATACATTCATATCTGCTCAAAGCATATCCAAATGTAAGCAAATGATGACACACATTATGAAATGGACAAAGTTTATACATTCTTTTTATAGATACAAATATTTAAGTAAATTAAAAAAATCATAGAGCACGTCAGGCTATATGACAGTTCTGTATAGGATACAGGTTCAATTCCTGTCGGAGGACAAATATTTTCTATGAAAATTTCTCAGACATTCAGGCCGGTAAATGTTATTAATACTGTTTATTATAAAACAGAGCATTTACTTAAATATTTGTATCTATAAAAAGAATGTATAAACATAAATATGCCTTAAAATAATTGTCGGACTTTGTTCATTTCATAATATATATATATATATATATATATATATATAAAGAAAGAGATATATTTTACTATAACCTTAATTATTTTTCAGATTAATAATGCTGGTGCTATGTTGAATGTAAAAACTGTTACTCTGGATAGTCTGGATGCTGGTTTTGCTGCAAACACTCTCGGTATGTAAAGACATTTTTTTTACTATTTCATGCAAAAAGGTGCAATGGTTGACAATTTTATCTCCCAGATAAATTTGTTTGTCTATTTCAATGTTCGTTGTGTTCTTCGTTCTATGTGCTACATTAAATATTTATTGGAAAAGAGGATATCATGTGTGAGTAAGAATATTTCGTAGTCTGACGGAGACATTATTCCTGAATTGAATTACAATGTCCTTGGTTTGTGTGTGGGCATGTGTGTTTATTCACCCCCAATGATAATTTGTATTAGCTTATAGCCCAACATGGATCCCAACACATTGTCTCTCATGACTTTCCCAAAGTTGCAAAAGTAGATGATTTTCTCTTATATGATTTAATAAGATGCTGGTAAAAGATGAAGAATTATGTTGTCTATGGTTGATATTATATTCAGCCTCAAAAATCATGTTTTGTACTTTTTGCTGTATTATCCTTATTAAAAAGCTTAGAACAATTATTTCTTCACTTGGAAAGGATATGAATAATGTAGACAAGTAGCAAGCCTGGCATTAATTGTAATTACACTTATCTAAAAGAAAATCAATAGTTACTATTAGCCAGCAAATAATGTTTATTGATGTCATCAGTTAATGCAATATCTAATTAGACAACAAAAATCAATATTGGTAACAAGCCTTGCAATATTTGATTGCTTTTATAAGATTGTTTGGTATGCAAATTTGTAGTATAAATAAAAAGTTTTTCAATGGAATTTGTGGGGATCAATTGCCCTCACTAATTTATATTAGACACAATGCCACAAAATAACAAGAAAAAGAAACAAGAAAATCCAGATAAGAAAAATTGTACAAGTAGATTTTTATTTAACCAATGTACAAAACAATAATTCGGAATGTTGCTTAAAATGGTGAAATAAACTTGTCTTTTTAGATTTTTGTGTGAGGTAATGTTCCACTTTGATAGACTCCAAGTTGTAAGGTAATTTGTGTGAATTTGGAAAAATTCAGTTCAATATAATATTGTTTGTATTCAAAATAAACAGTTCAAAGTTTGTGGAAAAAGCATGTGTGGGTGTCACTTGTGTTTGATTTTTGAGTGTCTGTTGCTTCATTGTTTGCCGATGTGAGTTTAGTTTGCATTGAATGAAGGAAATAGACTGTGGTTATGTTAAAAAGGATTTTGAACTTATAGTCTGGACTTCAGTTGAAAGTTATTTTGTAATGAGTGTCATCACGTAGCATGTAGCTTTTTCAGCTGATTTTTCTCCCACCTCTGTTTCTTAATTGCTTGTTGTTTATATAAGCAATATATGTCACATGAGAGGCTCCAGAAAATTAAGGTCAGATGTGCAGATGTAGTCAACAACATGGCATGTGACATTTTTGAACCAATCAAATTACGTTAGTTGTGGAATTTAATTTGGAGCCCATGTTTGTTTAATTTTTGAAGTTTTGAGAACAATATAGGATCTGGATCCTATAAATTTTTTAAAATGTCTTCAGAATAATTAACCCTTTTTTGATCCTATCATGAATGATCATTTGTACAAAGTTAATAATGCAGAAACAATGGATCTTTCCTAAGGAAAAGTTATCCAAAATAAGTTTATACAGCTTCTAGCTGGTGCCATCAAGTAGAAAATATTAACAAATTCAAATTCAGCTAAATACTATTCAATCATTTTGAACTGCATACCTGACGTTAATTATATTGAACAAGTGAAAATGATTGTATATTTTATTAACCTTATCAAAACATCAGGTAATGTGATGCCCAAACCTAAAGTTATCCTAAGAGAACACATCCTGGGTAAGACGATAAACTACGTCCAGCAGCAAGGCCTCTGCTCAGGAGGTTTTGAGGAGCATGGAACCACCTCTTAATAGCTGGTGTTCCCAGGTCCACCCTGACCTGGGGTAGTAGCACCTGTTACAGTCCCAGCTTTTGGCAAATAGTTAACACTCAAACTTGTGTAAAAATAGGTTTTAATACCATAAATACTTTGTAATAAAAAAAATTATTACCAGCAATAATTTTTAAAGGAAAAATTATTATCAGCAATACAAATAGCTATATATTCTTTGGAAAAAATGTGACCATCTATAGATTTTCTCAAGGAAAAATATTCCCAGAAATAGATTTTAGAAGAAAAACATTACCAGCAATAAAAAATTTTGTCTGGATTAAATAAGCCAGTGAGGTTGATATGCCATAAAGCAAACCAAACCAAACCTAAGAGAACATTTCCTGGGAATCATTTCACTAAATCAGAAGTGTCAACTGTCTTGGATTATCTTTTTGCAGCTTATGAGGTATCATTTTCTTATCCAATAATTCCCTCAAATTTTAATAAGTTTAATAAATTATTCTCTCACTTTTTCCATGCTTCTACAGTAGCAGTATTGAACTTGACTTACCTACCATATGCAAACAGTCAATCATATTTATGGTCAGCAGGGCCTGTTCTAGTTGCTCTTCAGGGAAGGGAAGAAAATTTGACCCCCTGGTCATCACTTGTTTTTCATCAGCTACCTGACAAGAGGGTAAAAATGTACTTTGCAACTGTCTGTTTGTTTGTTTTTAAATTTTATAAGAAATAAAATTGACAACTTATATTAGGGAAAGTGGAAATAAGTATCTAGTTTTTATACATATTTAAAAAAAAAACTGTCTTGATAAGAAAACTAGTGAAATGTATAATGATTGCAAATTGTTTCAGGAGGTTCTTAGGGACAAGTGAGATGTGATACAACTCAAACAAGGGGAAATAGAAAGTTTGTTTTTTTTTTCATAAGGAGAGAGAATAAATTTGGTTACTCAAATTGGTGGTGGGGTTGTAGCTGAAGTGATAGTTTCACACAAAAGAAAAAGAGGATTTTTCATAGTGAGAGAAGGAATAGATTTGATAACATATTTGGGTGGAAGGGGTACACAAGGGGACAGATAATCACCATGTACAACAGAAAGTCAGGGTTTTTTTGGGTTTTTTTTCATAACGAGAGAAGGAATACATTTGATTCTATATTAAACTAGCTGAAATAACTGCACCTAGCTGCATGTCACACATTTTTTTGTAAGAAAATGATAATTGATTTTAAATCATTGTTATAATTTATTGAGAAAAATGATGCATTGCTCAATGATCTTGCTGATGTGACCTCCATCTTCTGGGTTTCCCCTATATTTTGGATAGAAATCATTTAATTGTTCAAATTTAAATTTAATTTAAATCAAAGGGGAAAAAAATGTTCACTGCGGAGGTATGCAAAAACAACTTGATCTGACCCCTTTGATATGTATTTGATGCCATATTTGATTAAACTGATGAGCAGATTTCAACATTGATATAACAGTTGAATTGTCATAACAAATATGTATTGTAAGGCACTATCAATTGATTGGTGATTTCTTGCTCAACTTGACATCCATATTGTCTCATTTTGATCTTGCCAATGTGACCTCCATCTTCTGGTTTTCTCCTTCTATATTTTGGATAGGAGTCATTCTCTTGTTCAAATTTAAACTTAATTTAAATCAAAGCAAAAAAAAAAATTCAGTGTGTGGGTGTGCTCCCTGGGGACTGCCCTTTGATCAAAATGAAATATACTTACTTATCCAAGTACCCTAGGAGTCATTCCCTTGCTCAAATTTTAATTTATATTAAAGCGGGGGAAAAACATTGTAGTGTTTGGCTTTTGATCAAAATGAAATATAGTTATCCAAGTATCCTGTGTAATATAGTTTCAAAATTTGTAGGCTTATGGGGGTCTCTCCAAAACCCTAGGATGTGTTTGATAACAAAGAAACAAAGGTTACAACTTTTTCCTTTTTTTTTTTTTTTTTTAAATATTGTCTACGTAGAAGACATATTTTGGGTTTAGTGACTTGTTTAAATATTGTGTTTTCTATGTATTCATCACTTCATTTGATATATATATATATATATATATATATAATACTGTATACCACAAAATTCCGAAGTGTTGGTACAACTAACAGCCTGCCAGGTGACCAAAAGAAAACTCAAAGAAAAATTACTAACAAAAAACAGGAAAATAAACAAACTAAGAAAAAAAAGAACAAAAGGCAGAATCCTACCTAAACAGTAACCAAAAGTGCTCAATGCCTATGTTATAAAGACAGACCAAAAATGTTTCAAGCTCCTGCACTTTTCAGGTGTGTGTATATATAAACAAAGACCCATCTTTAAAAGTTTTTAAATTTTCATAGACTTTTGTGTAATACTTATGAAAAGTTACAATATTGTTTAAAAATTTCAATATTATGTGGCTCCTACCTTTTACCATTACAAGAATACCATTTAACATTATAGTTTACACTTTTGTAAAATTCACACTACTCATAGTGTTACAGGAATATACTATTCATAAAAATAAATTCAAATCAATATTGAAAATCTTTTGAAATGTAATAAGGTTGGAAGGTCCTAATGATAGGTTTGTAGATATTTATACCAGATGGTTTATGGGAATTTTACAAACTCATACCATCTGAACTGAATGTTTTCTCTGGTAGTAATTTATTTTCCTCTAAAGTAAATAGCTTCTGAATTACAACCAATGTTTATTTTATAGAGAAATAATTTTAGAAAGTAGTTGCACTTTTCTTTGATATATACACACAGCCTTGTGCAAATTAATTGAAACAACCACATTAGTTTCTTTTTTTTTTTTTTTTCATGATACAGTCAGTTTTAGACCCACTGGAGTGACAGGATGTAATTGATTTCTATTTTTCCTCAGATTAGGTCATTTGCAGTGGTGTGCAATAATATGAATCTATTTTCAGGGTATATGATGAAATTTGTTTGGCCTTGAAAAATATTGTGTCATCTGAGATTGCATAAGATTTTCATTACACCCAGATACTATTGTCTCGACTGTCGATTAGTTGTCCTATGACTATTGTCTGTTATCGATGTTACTCCAAGGAAGTATATGAAAATTGTAATGCAGCATGAACATAATGGAAATCCTTACCAGTGAGCAAATCAAAGTACTATCGACTGGCTCAGAAACTCTCTTGATTTAAATCCAATCAAAAATCTGTGGTCAATCTGTAAGGAAAGACTTTGTGGAATGGACATACGAACTACTAACATGTGCACTGGGTCATGTTTCATTGGAGAAATATGAAAAAAAGTAAATAATAATGGAATTATTCATTTTATTTCAATTAATTTGCACAAGGGTGAATGTGTGTGTGTGTGTGTGTGTGTATATATATATATATATATATATATATATATAATTAGAAATATTAGATATTCACTCTGGCATCCAGTGTAAAATATATATGGTTGTTCCTTGTCACGGTAGAGGGCTGCGTGTTCGAGTGATCCCAAGAGCAAAGGTGTCTGGAGTTCCAACTCCTGTAGGACCACCAATGGCAATAAAGTAAAAGATTAGTGATCAGTCTAAATGTACTGAACTCCTGAAGACCACAATGACAGAATCGACAAAGATCTACACAATCTCAATGGACAAACCAGCAAAAGAGAGCATCACCAGTCAGGTTGGCATGACCAAAGTGTAACTTGATAGATCAATCATCCGGCAGCCCGATGCAACCAGGTTTGCCAGATCTTGCTTGTCTCAATCCCCTTTGAGGTGTGAGGGAGGTGCTTCTAACCAAATGTGTGGGCTTCTCCGTCACGCAAAGTTGTCCACCAAAATCGAGTTCATGTGCACAGCTTTGTCAAACTCTTTGATTCACAGCCATCTCTGCCACCAGTGAAAGAAAGAAAATAGGAAGAGAGGTTTGCGATCCCAATGCTTGGATGTGATTGGGTGCCAACAATATATATATATATATATATATATATATATATATATAATGTAATGATGTTTTTATTATAATAAATTACAAAAGAAAATATTTTACATAGCTATACAAAAACTTTCATATTTTGGTACTAAGATTGTACCTCATCAGGTGATGGTAGATAATTAATGGTAATATGATTTTCCGGGAAATTTAAAACAAATCTTTACTTCTTTTCATAATTAGGGGGGGGAATAAGGTCAAAGTTAAAAATATGGTTATGGGTATGTATAGATTAACCAATGAATGTCACGTCTACACTAACATAAAAAAATAAGGTCAGAGTGTAAAGGTGGGTGGGTTATTATTACACATCAAAATGATGGATGTTTAGACATATCATCCATTGATTCTAAGGAACAATTACCATGGCAAATGTATTATTGTTGTATTGAAATCTGATTTTGCAATTTGTTAAAGCTAACATGAATTTACTAGAAACAGATTTTTTTTTAATTTAAAAAAAAATTTGAATATACTCAGGAAGCTTCCTATAGAGGCCTATAGGTAAAATTAAAAATGTGGAAACAACTATATAAGTTGTTAATTGTACTGAATAGATGGTAAAACATGGCAATATTATAGTTGAATAAATCAAATAAATGTTGAGTGGACTATTATATACTAATAAAATAATAATTATAATATGTACTTATTTATGAAAAAATTATTTAACTATATTTTAAGGTGAAAGGCAGGCAATGGTGGCATAGCACTGTTAATTCATTTCTCTGGTTTAACAGGTTTTTATTTTTAGGAAACTTAATATGCAATTTTTCTTTTAAACATAGGGGACATGGATCATATAAGGATTTACAGGTTCTAGTTATTTTTTAATATTTTCCATTTTACTGTAGGAATTTTGTTAACTTCTTTTAAGTGCCAAAAATATTTCAAAAGGGACATTCTGTTATGATAAACATAGTTGTTGGATGATGATGATACATGTTGGTACCACTGAGTTTTAAAGTATAAAATTGGTTCTCTGTGTCGTGCCAGAAGGTTTTTCTCATCCATCTTACACATCTACAAATCTACCATTCATCCGTGCATTGATTACAGTTGCCATATCTGGTCTGGTACCCCTGCTGTTCATTTCAAGGTTCTAGACAAAATCCAAAGAAAGATCTGCAATGTAATCAATCCTGACCTGGCATCTCGACTTCAGTCACTTTCTCACAGATGTGTTGTGGCTTCTCTCTGTCTTTTCTACAAATATTTTCATGGCAGCTTCTCTGACAAGCTTTTTTCCCTGGTGCCTTGACTACATGAATTTAAACATGCTATTCGATTGGCATCTAGGTCCCACCCTTTTACTGGTGTCATATGCCCTACTCGACGAATAATTTATAACGCAATCATACGCCGATCAGGAGATATATACATTATCACATCTATGGAGAGATACGGGCTATCTCTCCCAGACCATGACAAATGGACAATTAGTAAACAAAAATATTTTAAAGAACACTGTTCGATTGAAATAATCAAACAGTAGTCTTTTCCCAGGTTCGCTTTAGTTTCAACACATATACCGATCCACAATTCAAGGATGAACGATGAGGCATAATAAATTTTGGTATAAGAATTTTAATATATACATATACACAAGATATTACAATAAAAGAAAAATATAAATATGAGTAAAGCATCTGATGACCAGAACCTCAAGACTTATCGTGGGATACCAAAATATGCCCAAATCCAAGTATAAATGAATAACTACAAATGCAGAAATCAACGCATAACCAAAAAAAAAGAGATGGGATAGGATTTATATATTACTATTTTGACATGTGGAAAGATGTTTGTGAGAACATAAAATTTATAGATGCATGTGTATCTTTCTAACACAGGTTCAAAATATATAGTTACTTATCTTTATATTCAGTTCTCTCTCTTACTCATTGTCCTTTCTTTTCTCTCTCACGTTTCCTCTTTTCTTTCTTTCTTTTCTTTACACAAATTCAATTTCAAACACGGTTCAGCTGCAACAGAGATATATACTTTCTTCTTCTCTCTCATGTGTCCTCTTTTCTTTCTTTCAAACACAGGCTGTATTCTCAGTGTGCAAATTTCCTTGTGTCTTCTGTGATAAATAACTCAATTTATCTTCTTCAATCTGGAGGACGAACAGAAATATACATCCTTATATTTCTTATCCGGAGTTGCTTATGATGAATCGGACAAGTTCCATCATTACCAAAATGAGTCTCATCTTTCCATTCATAAGTTATCAGTGCTTCGATTTCGAGTCTTGCTCCTTCAAAGACAAGACAGCAACTGACTTCCAAGTAATTTTTTAATTCCCATGTGTCCTGCATTTTGGCGCGAATTCCAGCTCCTGCTGCTTCACGACCTTACGTCAGTCCCCTGTCTAGATTCTGTCTCGATGTCTGTTGCTACGGGTAATTGGGTCAGTCAACCTCTTGACCTGCTTCCCCCAAAATGACGAGACTCCCACATGACCTCTTCTGTTGTCAAGCGGAGATTAACCTTAATATATGCGTGTATGGGCTATCTGCATTCGTAATACTGTTGAAATAGTTAAATGTAACTGCCACTTCTATTCCAACAGTTTCTTTTCTCACACTTCCCGACAGTGGAACTCCCTTCTTACTTGCTTCCCTGATAACTCCAATCTTCAAAAATTTAAATGCATTGTCAACCACCATCTTCTGTCAACTTCTTTTATCCTCAATTCCCCTATGCCCAGTCTTTCACTCTCTGTAACCACCTGCATGTTAGTGACACTCCCACTTTGCTTGGGGTTAAATGCTTAAAAAAAAATCTAATTGAAAATATTTTGTCTGTTGTTGAAAACTTTTGTAGTTTTAAGAGTTAAGATTGAACTTGATAAATGACTTTACTCTCCCACTATTTAAAGAATTATCTATGACGTGGGTACTGGAATGTTTAAAGATTGATCTAGAAGGTATTCTTTATTTTTGGTCCCCTTTTTTCTTTTTAGCACCCCACTTTGTATATACTAATTTTTAAAAATGACTATTTTTTTGTTTATTTGCTTATATTGTTTTTGTTCATTTTTTTTTTTCTGATATAATGGAATATGCATACACATGAGTTTCCCCTCACTGTAATATGATTGGCTGGTGTCAGTCATAAATACAGATGGACATATAGGTATGACAGAGTGTAAGTCTATGACGACACCCATTGGACTATACCATTGGCTATCCTATTGGTCTACACTTATTACCTGTGACTACAACAAGTACCAGTCGATTACTGCTACCGTGTACTACTTGGTTATAGTAGCCAAAACCACTTAGCTACTTTGATCAAATATATCCCTTTCTGGGACATATCATTTTCCAAATTAAAAACAGAAATAAAAAAAAGTCATTATTAGTAATGTAAAAGATATTTCTTAAAGAAAGAAAAAATAATGTATATATTGGAAAAATTTTAAAATATTATTTTTATTAAGCATATATTTTGTTATTTAAAAGTCATAATTACAACATAATAATAATAATTTTGTTTTTAAATATTTCAGCTCACCATATATTAACCACTTTACTGATACCCAAACTCTCAGAAAGTGATGATCCTCGTGTGGTATGTTCCTTAATCTTTATATATAAATGTGTGTGTGTATGTAAGATGAATCAGCTTGTTTTTTGGGTTTTTTTTTTTCCTTGGTGTCATTTTATCCTAATAAATTGGTTGATTAATTTACATTTTTATTGTACATTGAAATTTTCAATATCTGAATGTAAGTTATCGGAGGTAGTGAATTTTTATAAAACTGTCATATTTTTCAAACAGATATTTAAAAAGAAAACTTTATTTTATTTTATTTTTTTTTTAAAGATGTGCATCTCTCTGTGTGCGTGGGTTTAAACACATCAGTAAAATAGCCAGTTTCAAACCTAACACTCAACCATTCACATTTCTCACTTGTGAACTCCCTTCCAGCTTCTTGCTTTCCATCTTCTGTCTCCTTGAATCCAGTTATTTTATTGTTCTCTCTTATCAATGTTTTTTCTCTGATTCTTTCACTCAATAACCCATTGCATCTTAGTGTCTTTATTGCCTTGCTTGGGGGTGAAATGATTTTTTAAAAAAAAATCTTCTCAAGCATTAATCATTGAAGAAATTCAGTCGATGTGTGAAATGTTAAGTTTGCCATCATTTTATGCTATGTACATGCTAAAAAAAATATTTCAAAGAACTTCTATAAGTCAAGCCTTTTATTTTACTCAAATGAATATAATGTTCTAATCTATTGTTTGTTATAACAAGTAACCTTCTTTGGGAATAAATCCACTATGCTGCTATGTCCTGGGTATGACGATAAACTACATCTGTCGTGGGTAAGATGATAAACTATGCCCAATAGTAAAGGCCTCTGATCAGGAGGTTTTGAGGAGTATGAAACCACCTCTTAATTGCTGGTGTTCCCAGGTCCACCCTGACCCAGGGTGGTAGCACCTGTTAGGTTCCGAGCTATGGGTAAATAGTTAACTCCCAAACTGGAATCAAAACATGTAAGTGTAAAAATAGGTTTTAATACCAGAAATACTTTGTTAAAAAAATAAAAAATTTATTACCAGCAATACATTTTTGGGAAAAAAAAAAAGATATTACTAGCTATACATTTTTGAAGAAAAAATATTACCAGAAATAAAAATTTTGTCATCATTAAATAACCCATTGCGGTGTTGAAATGCCATAAAACAAAACAGATCAAACCACTATGCTGCTATTTATTAAAAGTATCCTGAAAGTTATCAAATGTAGCATTCAGCTAGAGGCTGAAAAGCTGATTTGCCAACATTTTTATTAATGAAAAAAAAAAATGAGGTTACTGATTCAAATGAATGAAAACTTCATTGTCTTTAACTAAATTCTTATTGTTTCTCCTTCCCCTCTATTTAATTTTTTTCATAGGTAATGGTCAGTTCTGGTGGCATGTTGGTACAGAAACTGAATGCAGCAGATCCTCAATGCGACCTGGGAGAATACGACAGCACAATGGCCTATGCGCAGAATAAACGTCAGCAAGTAATTATGATTGAACAATATGCAAGAAAACATCCTAAAATTTATTTTAGCTCAATGCACCCTGGTTGGGCTGATACTCCAGGTAAAGTCAGTTTTCACTCTCATAAAAATAAAAAATATTATCCATCTATGTTATTTGCATTTAGAACCCTAAAAATCTGCTACATTTCTTTCTTTCTTCTTTTTAAATTATTACAATAAACTAATAACACGTCAGTTTTATTTTGACTACAAGGTGTTCTGAAAAGTTCTCAACCTAATCTATTTCTCAAAATCTGATAAAATATCCAAAATTACTTTTGAAATCCTTCTTGATCAGGCTAAGAACTTTGTGAATTTTAGTTACATAAATCAAGTATTATGTAATGAAAATTTCAGATCAAATTTCAGCTTGTTGCTATAGGTCAGGCTTATTGATCCAATTTTGAATTATTTTTATAGGGGTTGAACAAGCTATGCCTGGATTTTACACTAAAATGAAGGACCGACTTCGTACACCTCAGCAAGGAGCTGATACTGCTTTATGGTTGGCAATCTCACAAGCTGCTAAAAAATATGTTAGTGGACAATTCTTTCAAGGTAAGTGTCATTTCCATTTCTATTAAACTTTTTCTTTATTCTTATTCCATATTGCTACAGTTGTATCATAAATTAGCCAAGAACAAAGTTTATATTAAAAACAAGTTGAAAAAAATTGGTGTGTAAAACTTTTGAAACTTGATATTAGTTAATATTAATTTAATCTCTTGAAAATGCCTAATGTAGTTTATGCTGAATCCTCACTGGGAATTAACTTAAGTTAGTTGTTATAAAAATGCTCACAAAAATGTTTAGGAACATTTCTCAAAACAATGCAGGATCACATTAACAGATTTAATTCCCTTTACTTCACAGGACACAATAGTATTTTTAAAATTTATTTCTTTAAAAGAATTCATAATAAATAATTTTTTTTTAAAATTGTCTATTAAAGATTGTTACTTCTATATTGTTACAGTTATCTGTAACTACAGTGTAAATAATGCTTTTTACATTCACTTAAAATACATGGTTCTATAGTTGCAAGTTACTTTAATACCCATGGATCCATTAATGATTCTATTATGATAGAGGAAAATCCTGCCATTCAAAGTTTAAATAGATTTACTACAATTAGTATTTCAGCAAAAAAAATTTTTCCAGAGCCACATATTGCAAAATGCAAGAATTAGAGTAAAGTAAATATTGCGTTAGAGTTTGAAAATTAAGGATTAATAGTATTTTTTTTCACAAAGTATAAACAAAAAGTATACTTTATAGATAGAAAACTTATTTTTGTTTGTATGATAATCATGGTTCTTTAAACATTTGCCACTATAAAATGAAATAATTTGCTGTTTAGAAATTAAATAAAACAGTGATTATAAGGAACTTTTAAATTTCTTATTGTCAACTTTTATTGCATTGTACAGTCTCTTCCTCTTAGATTGATCAAATTTGAAAATTATATCATAACCAGTTTGCTTATTCCTATTTTCTTGACTTCAGATGAAAACTTAGAAATTTTCCAAAATATTTCAGTGAAATTTAAACTTTCCAAAATTATGGTAATAATAATTTTGCTCACAGATGATGAAACCTGCAATTGCAGTTATGTTGTGTGCCAGAGGGTTCTTGATATTTATTTACTGGAAATTTTGGAATAAAATGAACTTACTCAAGGCTATAAAATGAATAATATATTTTTATTTATTTAGAGTGAGTTTTTTGGTATTTGGTGTAACAAAATTTTCTCTTATTTTTCTGATATAATAAATGTAAAAAAATACTGCAGAAATCAATAATATTTTTATACAGTATTCTTAGTGGTGGGCTTATGTACTAAAATGTTGAAGCTTATTTTGACACTCAGATTTATTGTCAGGTTCCGCTTTACAATGATAATATCTAGATTATTTGTTACTTGTGTTGATTATCTTTGCTCGGGAAGTCATGCATATTTTTCTTCTAGGCTACCTCTGTGATAAAAATCTATTAAAAAGTTATTACCAAATTGTAATCTAATTTTTCCACCCAGAAACATTCTGTCAAGAGAAAGAAATTCAATGCTTAAAGAATTTATTCTTGTATTCAATCATTTTTAAACTTAATTTACTTAATACATCTTGGGTCTATTCAACTTACAATAATTCTTATTTCTATGAAAGAAAAGAGAAAATAATGAAATACAGGAATGATTATTAGAATTGATAATATTATTAAAGAAGTATACAAATATGCAATATTCAAAGCAAGGATGAATGGCAGACTTATAAATATGTAAGATAGATTGTGGCAAGAAAATTTGTCTAGCATGTCACAGTGAATCAACTTTCCTAGCAATTGATTCAATATAATATTTCCACTTCATGTCAGCGGATAATGTTAGAATGAGAAGGTGCAAGGAGTCACTCTCCTAGAGGTTAGCATCAGTCATTCTGATGAAAAGCAAAATAAGTTCTCTCAGACAATTAAAAGAGAACAGTTTAATTTTGGAGGCATTAAAATTAACAAGCCATTTATGCCTCAGTTAAACAACAGATTGTAGGTCTTTTTTTTTTTTTTTTTTTTTTTTTTTTTTCAGCTGCCAATTTGACCTTATTGAACTGAACAGACTTACTATTTTGTCTTTAAACAGGATTTCATTTATAACTAAATTGATACTGCAATTATCTTTCTTCTTTTTTTTTTCTCTTTCCTTATTAGACCGGGCACCAACAGCTACTCATTTGCCTCTGGCCAGGACAAAATGCACTCCTGAAGAAGAAGTTGTTTTTATGAACAAGATCGATGACCTTATGCAGAAATTTAGTCAGAAACCCAAGAAAGAGGGTGATGATGCTGCTGAAGGACTTCCAGGACCTGGTGAAGATGCTGAATATGCATCTTCCAGCTCCTCTTCTACACCAAAATACAGTCCTTAAGATAGCATTAACCTGGATTTTCCCTTCAGAAATTAGCAATTCCAAATGATCATCATGCTCTCTTTGTTAGATGGAACTCCATATTAATGTCAATTTATTTCAAAAAATAAATTGTGCTCATCAATGTCTTTTAGAGAACAAGACACCGATGCTGATGCTGCTGAAGATGGCGGTGTTAATGGAAATGAAAAATGTCTTGCAACAGATTGCCTGTTGCAATTGGAAGAGCAATTCCCTACCTTTTTTTTTTTTTTTTTTTTTTTTTTTTTCTTTTTTTTTCTAAGTGGTAAAGAGTGCATGTTTTGTGGATTGGTTGTTGCTGTGATTCTAATGGAGATCATGTGACTAATGTCTTTTGGGTCAGATTAATCTAAAAGATTTTGTGTTAAAGTGCAGAATGATAGATTGTGAATTAACGTGGCTGGGTATGGATTTGTGTGTATGTTTATCTTTTGTAACTTATAAATTCGAAAATGACTTGAAAATAAATAAAATTCTTTGTTAGCATATCCCCAAGATATTACTGGCTAAATCCTTTTTTATTGAAATATCCAAGCTAATGTTTATTTTGTTTTTTTTTTAATTTTTATTATTATTGTTTTTTTTTTTTTTTTTTTATGAAAATATCATGATTAAAGTTTAATTTCTGCTGTTATTAATTATTCTTGCATAGTTAGGATTCCTTTTTATTATATATCAACATTTACATTTTGATATTAACCTTCCTTATTAATCAGTTAAGAAATCTTTGCTTAATCTTTTTGTCTTTAATATTTTTATGTGATGTATTGAATATTGTAGATTTTGAAACATTCAATGACTATCATGTACTTTTCTCTGAAATTTAATTGCTATTTTGTTAGTTACATTTGAAGTGTGCATGCATCAAATATCCATTGTCATTATTTTCACATTTTTAGTGAATCAAAAATTGATTAAACAAAAAAAAGTTAAATTGTATAATATGACAATTGTATTAATGTGGCAAATTATGACATGCTTTTTACAGAAGAAAGAAATTAGTAACTATTTAATTTTTTTTTGTTTTATTTCTTGTATTAAAGAGATTTTATACAATCTAAATGCATAATAATTTTATAAAAATGTTTTCATATTATTTATTATAACTTTAGTGATTTAATATAAAATCGAGACAAATCTATTTTAAATTTAAAATATCTTATAATAAGTATTGATACCATTTTAAATTGATCTTTTGATAGAAAAACCTACAAAATAATAGAAATGTTTTTTCTGTATTTGTTTATAAATTAATCATGGAAACTGGGCATATCATGTTGAAGGGACAAATTATGTCCTTGCGAATAATTGTTCTCTTTTAGCAATAAAACTTCTGTGAAATATTTCATGTAGAATTATTCTATTCAATCTTAAATATAATGAAAGTAATTGTGAATTTCAAATGTTTCTTCTCACATTTTCACATTGATTTTAATAATTCCTTATTCTTTCAGATAATAAAAATAAATAACTACTTTATGCTCTCTGCTTTTTGTGCTAATAAATTTAATGCTAAAAACAAATAGACAAATTTTGGAGCTGTTAGCAAATAAAAGTATACATTTAGGAATATCAAAGATAATTACTCAGGATGTATTAAAAAATCATACAAACTTACAATTTTTAGTATTCTGAAATAATTTTGAGAGCTGCGATTTGAAGGAAAATAAAAGAAAAATATATTCATCTCTACACCTTTTGCTTGTAAACAATTTTCTCTATAAGATTGCGATATTCAAAATTTGATAAACTAATTTTCTTTTTCAATTGACTAAAAATAATATTAATCAAGAATTTTGTTTAAGAATATTATGGGTATTTATTTAAAATTGTAAAGATTTCCAAGATAAGTAGAAAATTAAAAATTAAATTTTCTGAAATCCAGATACTTATATATACTTGCTTGTCATTACTTTATGGTAAACAATATTTAATCTCTATCTATCTATCTATCTATATATCTCTCTCTCTATATATATATATATATATATATATATATATATATATATATATATATATATATATATATATATATAATAAAAGAAAAGATTATACATTTATGTATTGTTGGAAAATTCCTTTTGTAACATCTGAATTTCTTTCTTTTTTATTATTTTCAGGGGAAATTTTAATACTTGTCAGTAGATATCTAATTATTTTCTGGCAATATTTATCAAGTAGATATTCATTAGAATTTTTAAACCCAAAAGACAATATCAAATTTACGCATGCAATAAATTACTTTTATATATTTAAACAAAATAGTAAACCAATGTACAGTCATAAATGCAGGTTGTGTTGATGCATCAGTGGAAAGATGAATATTTTGAAAAACTTTGACTTAGTTAAATAAAGATTTTCCATCCAATTTTAGCCATAAAATTTACAGATTTATTTCAAAAGTATAATTAAAAGTTCCAAATTATCTTAAAATCAATAAAAGTGCCTATATAAATATTTCCCAAATAACAAAAAAAAACAAAAAACAAAAGCCAAAAAACCTAGAGATTAGGCTGTAGAATAGTAACCCCAGTAGTTGTGGATAGGCTAGAATATTGTAAACATTTTAAATATTCTCAGTAGGTTTTAATTGCTGATAATATTGTTTCTAGTTTGATTTGTTTTCAGTCTTTGGTAATTCTACAAATTCTCTCAATCAGATCTGATCCCATTTTTTTCAATACATGTCAAAGGTTCTTTCATTTTATCAAATATTATTCTATTTTCTATTAATAACATACCAGCAACAAAAACATGAAATGAAATATAACATTTCTTAATATTCCATAGCCATTTCCAGTCACAAATTTCTTCATTTTAGATTGTGCCATGGTTATATTTTTGTATTTATGTTCATTCTCTATCCTACAGTTGATGCCATTCTTTATGGCATTGTCGTCTCCAAGTTTGTGATATTATGCTCAAAAACATATATTGTTTTGTTCCTGTTCTTATTCTATTTTGTAAATTTCAGTATCAGTATATTAGTTTTCAATTTATTATTAAATCTTCTAACAGGAATTTCGAACATTTACGCCTCAATATCTTTTGCCTAAAATATTACTATCTGGGATTTCTATAAGACTTGCTTCTTTGCTTATCCTACAGTGACTTGTGTTAAAAAATATATATTTAATTTCTCATTCCTGCAATAATCTCTTTTTGATGTGTAAAACATTAATGCCTGCTTTTTCACTTACTTTTTTTTTTTTTCAAATTACATATTTATACATATCTATATATAAAAATATATCTATATAAACTAACAATTTCAACCAATTTGAATATATTTTTTTATTTTTGATAGTTGTTAATTTGTGGTATTAAAATCATATTAGATGTAAGTTTATATATTTGTTTGGTAAATGCACATGTACACACTCAGTAAAATGTATTTTTTAAATATATATATATATATATATATATATATATATATATATATATATATATATATATATAATATTTATATATCAAGAACAGTTTTGAAAGAAAAGATGTATAACAAATTGGAAAAAGTTTTTGTAACACATTTCACTGGACTGGGTTTGTTGACATTGTTGTAAATACACATGAATGAGAGATGCTGGTCATTTCAAAATTTTACAATTATGTTTCATCATTCTTGGCAAATTTTCTGTTATCACAATATGGGATATTTAATAAAAAAGATGATGGAAAGAAAAACAATATATTTAAATTTAACTAGATTGCAAAAAACCAAAAAAAAGTAACTATTTCAAAAATTATGACATCTCATTCATTTACATGTGTAGTCACAATACCATCAACAAACCCATTCTGATGAAGTCCTAATGGATGAAACGCATCACAAAAACTTTTTTCCAATTTATCATATATCTTTTCTTTCAAAAATATACATATATATAAGTTTTAAACACTTTATTACAACCCACACCATTTCAGTAGAAAAAGGATGAGCAATTAGAATTGTTTTCCATTTCAAATTATTATCTGTAAACTAACTTTTTACTTAAAAATATGCAGTATTATACATTAAACCAGATTTTTTTTAATTCAACCATACATTTTTGTAAATCAATTATCAAATGAAAGTTACTTTGAAGAAATTGATTTAACTACATTTTTGTAATTGAAATCAAACATATGACTTGTAAATTCTGTAATCTGACGACAACATATAGGGGAAAAACAATTTGCAAATAACTTACTTTCATTAATTTGAATAATTTTTCTTCAGGGCTTTTTTTTTTAACATTACCTGTACTTTTCAGGATTTTATTCAAATTCTATCTATATATTAATTGAGATGTTTTAATTTTACTCTACAACCTTTCAAAATATTCTTCAGATTGTAATAAAAATAGTCAGAAATAGAATTTATCCTTTCTTATGTTAGAAGCATGGATTAATATTTTTTGTAAACTGCACTAAAATATACAGTCTCAAAGAATTTTTTTCTTTCAGCAAACATGTTATCTTTTACATGTCAATGCAAACCTGTAAATATTATCAGAAGAGCTAAATGAAATTTATATGTACATTACAATGGAAGTAATTTGTTGTAAGTAAAGAGAAATTGTTGAAAATGAACTTTCAACACAAATTTATACTTATGAAGGTCGTTTTACAATTTGTCCATATAACTAGAAAATATTGCAAGTCTCACAATAAGGTCTTTGCAGTTTTTATTCCAATGCAAGATTTGATTTGAAATTTGCCAAAATGGATTTATGATGGCAATATTAACATTCTTCAGTTTATTGCTGATTGACTTTTGGGGCCAAATTATTCACTTACGAAATCATATCATGTATGTTTTACAATTTTACACTAAAAAGGGCAAACTTGTGCACTCAGTTCATCAGTGTAGGGCTTTGTGCTAAAAATATTTTAGAATTAAAAAACAATTGTATCAGCAGAGCCAATGCTGAAATTCTTTTATATAAAAAAATGTATTTTAGATAGATTTCTTTTTTTAAAGATAATTTTAATCACCAGATTTTTCATTGGATAGCAGACTACTTTTTTATAAATTATAATGACAATATTTTTTATTTATTTAGATTTCTAAAAAATTTAAATATACTGTTTTAAAAATCAGGCTTTTCATTTTTGCTCATTGTTGAATGCTTGAAAAGTGAATTGTAATGTCAATAACAAAAATTTATAATAAATATAGATTTAATTTTTGTTTCCATAATTGTTATTCTATTACAGATTAATATGAAATCTGAATGAATAGGTTACTATCAAAAATTAGAACTGGTTTATCAGAAGAGATTTCTAAATACCATTTCTAGAAAAAGATCTTGATTCTTTCTGAACTAAACATTTGGAAAGAAATTTGGTCCAGTTTGACTATCAAAGTATTACAAAGATTTTAGTGGTGTATATTTCAAACAATGAATTTTATACAGAATTATTTAAAGCAATCAAACTACTATAATTTCATTTAAAGCTTTCTTTAATATCACTGAAAAATAATGCAAAAGTCTATGATAATTGACACTAAAATTATTGAATATCACAAAAATTCAAAAATAAATAAAATATTTTACATTTTTATATGATTTTATTTAATAGAAGCCAAAGAACAATAATTTGTTTATGATTATAAGGAAATAACTTTTACAAATTTAGTAATACAAACTACTTGAAAATTCTTTCCAGGGATTATTTCTAAAGTTTGGGTGTCCCTATATCTTCATTCTTCTGCTTCTTTCATAACACAATTGTGCTTTACTAAAACCTTTTTTCTATTAAAATTTTTAATGTGATATAACACAAAGTACTAAGTATTGTTTAAGTAGCAAATATCTGAAAGAAGAAATCACATGCAGATATGAAAATAAACTTTTGTGTTATTTTTATCTTTAACCAATTTTCTTTTTCTTTCTTCTGATAAGAGAAAACATTTCCTACAAATATTTATGCCTTATAGAATATCTTGCATATTTATAACAGTTCTTTTGCTTTGAAAAAAAAATTGGCTTAAATTTCAAAGATATTTTTTAGATCTGTGTTCCTTTTAATAAAGCAAACTATCACTATTTTTTATTTTATTGTTAAATTAAACAAATAGACAATGTTTTATGCAACAATACTTTTTTCCATAAACAAAAGTCTTTTTGTACATATTTAAATTAATTTCAATACATCAGCTTTGTACTTTATTATATTTTATTGTTGACAACTAATTACATTTTTTGTTTTGTTTTTGTTTATTTTGTTTTTTTAATTCTCTCCTATTTTATTTATTTAATTTTATTTTTTTATTTTTTTTTTTCAACTACCCAAATTATCATAGAATGATGGGAGGAGCAATGACAGTACATAGTAATTTTAATTAAATCAAAAATTTATCTGTCCATCTTCTGTTACATTTTAATCCATGGCTTTCTCATTTTGTAAAAAAAAAAATTGATAAAATTTTTTATCTTTTTGAGATTTTCTTCCCATGCCCAAAACAAGTCAATTGAAAAAAAAAATTAAAAAAGAAAAAAAGAAATTACTGTAACAACCACTAAAGATGGAAAAAAAAAAAAAAAAAATCCTAAACCATCTTTTTCTGTCTTATTTACCTCAGCTTCATGTATTTTACCTACTGGGCTTAACATTACTCCATCCACTTTTGTTAAACCATTGTCAGTGGTATGATTTTAATTTTAATTTTGCTTGAATTTATTCCAAAGGTTCAGATATTAAAAAAAAAATAAATAAATAAATAAATAAAATAATGTTACTTTAATAATAAAATGAAATATCTCAATATTCATTTCTCGTCCTAATAATAAAAATAATTCACTTTTAGACCCCATCCCTCTTTATTTGCAGCACGGCACTTTTTTTCCTCTTTACAAATATCAATATACAAAGCTACATCTTTCTGGCAATTTCATAATTTATGCTTTTTGTTAATTAGTTCTAAATCCCGTTTTAATTGCATCTTGTCATCCCTCCTTCCATAAATCTTGTCAAAAGTTGCAATATTGAGTCAAATAAAGCTTATTATGGTTAATATATTGTCAGCAAATAATATTCAGTGTCAGTTTAAAAATTTTCTCTTAACTCCATATTCATAAATTTATTAACTATCTTTGTTTTCTATTATTTCTCTTGATTTTTAGGAGCAAATCTTTCATCTTTGCTCAGTATAACCACTTTGTTTCACAAATACTTCACATTGTTTGCTTAAAGCTAATTGAATTTTTTACTTGAGAATTTTTACCTGATTGAAATAATAGATTACACATGAGTTCATTTGATTCCTTTTTCTAAACACTTCATTAAATTTCTTAACTCTTTGTCACCTTATTTTAATAATTACTAGCAAAAAAAATTTCATAAGAGACAAAATTTGATTGGTTAATTTCTATTAATGCCAGAACATTGTGTGTTTTTTTTTGTTTGTTTTTTTTTTTTTTGTAGAAAACAAGCATTTCATTTTTATTTTCTACTCTAATTTCAATACTTTTGAGTTTTTGTTTCTTCATTAGAACATTTTAAATTTTTATTGAACTTGTTGTTTATTAAAGCTTTTATTTTGTGTAAACAGTATATATGTGTATGACTTTTTTTGTAATTCCGTTTGTACAATTTTGAATCTACTCATAATTGTTAAATTCATTTATATATAAAAAAAAAGATATTTATAGCTTATATTTAATGTTGATCCAGAATGGTTTGTTATTAAATATCAGTTGTAGCTGAACCAATGATTGTCTTCTTTTTCTTTAAAGTTATCTTTTATAATTATTTAAAAAAAAAAAAAAAAAATACATCTGAACTAACAATCCTCCATGATAGTTCATTAAACTATTGGCTTAGCCCCAAATTTCATTCTTTTGTTAGAGGTTATTAACAGTGTTGAATTTGAACTAATTTCATTCAGAAAGATAATTATTGTGAAACCAGTCATATTAGCACATTTTGTTTTTTTTATTTAATTATTTCAAAATTGGTTTAATTTTCTTTATTGATTCTAACATTGAAAATGGAAGAAAATAAGAATTTTTGGATATTATTTTATATCTTAAAAGTGTTAAAAAAATGCAACTAAAAGGCAAAAAGATTTATGCAACTTGTGGAGGAGGTATTGTGTACAATCAAACATTTTAAATGTGGCTTGTGTCATTTCATGCTGAAAATTTCATAATGCTCTATGGTTGGATAGAACAACTGAGGTTGATAGGAATCAAATGAAGAAATTATTTTCAGATAATCAATGTTACACAATATGGCAGACAGTCAAGACAGCTCAAAGTAATCAATTCAAGCATTGATAAATTATTTGTACCAATTTTAGTTACTTGCACATAAGCAAAATAACAAACTACTAGACTATATTTTCACATATAGTTCACAAACATAAAAAAATGTTCTGTTTCTGAAAGAAATTGTGATGAACAGGTAATGAAAAGTGGATAGCTTACAACAATATGGAGTGTAAAAGATCATTGGGTAAGTAAAATGAACCAATATGTTGGCAATGCTGAAAAGTTCTTAGTTTGTCCAAGAGCCAAAAAACGTGTTATCCCACAGTTCAAAACATTTAACATATAGTTTCTTAATGACTCTCACTAAAATTCTGTTTCCTCATTGAAATATTACTCTACTGTTGCTGCTGTAACCTCTGAATCATGTGAAAATGTTCTTCCTTTCAAACCTTTTAAGGCTTGGAAAAAGGAAATTATCGTTGGAGCAAGATCATGTAATGAGGGTAGACATTCTATGCACTTCCATGCCAAACACTTCAAATACATCAGTGCATGGATCTGTTATAACAAATCTAGTATAGGAGACAAATAAATTGAAACATAGAATAGGCTGCACAAGTTTTGCCTAAGACTGCAAATTGCTACAAAACATTAACTTGAAAACTTGTGACCTGTTCTTAAATAGCCTCATCAGATCAAGACTTTCATATGGATGCCATGCTTGGCACTGAACCCATTCAGAAATATCTAAACTGTCAGCTGTATACAACCACTTTCTATGATCAATGGTTCAAAATGGCTTTGAGTGAAGCCTGTGGATCTTGGTGTTGACCATCCTTCTTTAAATATTATGGATTGGCATTACAGAATCACAAAGAAAGAACTGTACCAGAAAACAGAAATCACATCACTTGAGGACTTTCAGCTGCAGCAACAGTAGAAATGGATATCATATGTAACTCGAAGAAAAAACAATGGCATAATCAAGATACTGACATTCCATATGACTTGAAACAAAAGGTTAGGAAAGAAACCCCCATCAACACTGGAAAGAGTGATAACGGCTACTGGACTTTGCTATTTTCCTGAAAAATTGTTTTAAGAGAAAGATTTTATAAATTTCAACTGAAGGCTGCACTGGCTGCTCAGTGAGTGAATGCCAAATGTTTCCTTATAAGGAAATGGCTAATATTACCACATACTTGTTAGTGGGCTGGAAACTATATTAATAAATCTCTTATTGATTGAAGTAACTCTCGAAAATGAAGTTAAATATAGCAGTAGATTAAACCGGAGAGGAAAACGGCCTTTTAAGATGAAAAGTTATAAGAATGATTATTGGGACTTAGGTTCTGTTTCTTAATTATGCAAATATATAGATATTTGCAAAGCTTAACTAAATCTGAAACAAAGCTATCATAATGGCACTGCATGAGGCTTGAACAAACTAGCTCTGATTCTCAGTATGAGTGGCAATACCACCTTAGGGACATTTTGAACTTTCTAGGAAGCACTAAGTGTTCAGGTGGTTTATAGAGACACTATAATGTTAGCAGTCCTAAAATAGTTTCAACGTACAAAACATTAGGAACTTGATATAATAGGTATAATGTTATATTAATTGGATATTCAATTGTATATATTAGCTGATTTGCTTGAAAATAAAACTGTTTTAAAGACAAAAAATTTTCTATACAAGAAATACAGGATTTACTATATTAAAAATTATAGTTGGTAGTAATCAGAATGCGGGTGATCTCGACTCTCCACGACTTCCTATCTTTTGTAGTTCTAGGCAATGTTTTTTCCTTTACTATTCCTCCTGATCTCGACTCTCTATGACTTCCTATCTTTTGTAGTTTTAAGCAATGTTTTTTCCTTTACTATTACTCCTAGGCTGTTCTACCAACCATTTACACATGCTCATTAGGTAAGTTACACTGTTTACCTCTTGCTTTCAATGTCTGAGTGTCAGCTTCTCTAAGTCATCTTTCTTCATTATGTGCCCCAGCTGTCTCTTTCTGATCCTAAACAAAGTTATCTTTTTCATTCCAATTTTACTTAAAACTTCCTTATTGTTCATATGTTCCATCCATGGTATTCTCAGTATTCTTCTATCAAATTACATCGCTATTGCCTCAAGTCTAGCATTCACTGCCTGTTGTAGAGTGGTTTCACAGTGGAGGCTTGTATTTGTACTAAGTCGGTCCTAAAATAGGTTCAACGTACAAAACATTAGGAACTTGATATAATAGGTATAACGCAGTAATCTAGTTGTGGTGGCTGATACTTTAATATCCGAATAACGGTCGTCCGGCATCAACTGACTGACCAACCCACTGAGCGACTACTACTTATTATAGGTGGGAGAGTCTATTAACAATAGAATAGGTGTGTTCCACTATAACACTGCCATAAAGAATTGATATTACATAGAAGTTCAGCACTCTTTTCTTTGTTTCTAATGAATTTTTTCTGTTTCTTTTTTAGTTTTTGGATGGCAGCTTTTGCTATTTCAACGTGCCTTTGGATATCTATGTCTAAATTTTCCATTATTTGTTATAACACTTCCCAGAGAGTTAAGTTTCAATTCTTAGCTCAGTATCTTAGGCTGTTTCTCTTGCTAACAACTATACATCCTGTTTTCTTAGAGTCTCTTGTTAGTCCTTTCTTCCTGCTTTCTTTTACTACCTTGTTTAAGAGTGCTTGCAGTTTTCTTTCCGAGTCTGCCATAAATACAATATCATTTACTTTTTTTTTAAGACTAAAATTCACCCAATACAAGGCTTGAGACTCACTTAAGGTAGAAGGATGCTGAATGAGATATGTGTTATATGGATGTCAGGAGCTGGTAAGAAGTGAAAATTATGAGGATAAGGTGGATAGATATTGATTGACCCTTGAAGAGGTGAAGATTATAGTGTTTAGGGAATCTATATGGTAGTCTGTTCCACAAAGTAGCAGTTCTTGGGGAAAAAGCTGTCTGAGTGGAACTTCTTCCTTACATTTGGAATACAGAGAAAATGACGGCGATTCAACTCCATGGAGGTAGCATGGCATGTCCAAGCTCTAAATGTCTAAAGTGGTGGAACTAAAGAATGGGGTTCATCTTTAAATTGTGGCTGCTGATAATAAAACTCAGTAGGATTTTTAGTGTTCTTAGGATGGCGTCACCATTGGACACTGATGATGGCCTTGACAAACTAATTCTTCTGAAAGATGAGTACCAGAAAACTAAATTTGAAGAATATTAGAGATCAGCCAAACATGTCTATTAAAACATACATTAATGACTTTGAAAAGTTACACAAGTTAAAATCTTCAAGATTGTATACTCTGACTTGGTCAGGCAACTCAAACTATTGAAAAATTTCTATAGAAAAGTAAAATCAAGCATTTTAGAGTAGCAGATACTGTTTTGGGGTATGAGGAGATGAAAGCTCAACAGAGGACATTGCTGTATCAAAAGGAAAGAGCAATTATAGAATATACCAGACCATTAAAAAAATCCAGATGCACTCTACATGCAAAAATTCAAAAAAAGAATAGCAGATGCACTCTTTATGCAAAATAATGGATTAGAGTAGAGGAAGTGCAGATGGAGATTTTCAAAGTGGTAAAGTTAGATGTGATTGGTCAAGGTAATAATGATGTAGCCTCCAAAAGTAGCATTTGCAGAAGTAGTTGAAACCAGTGTGATGAAACTATGAAATGTTTTATTTATATATGAAAATTCCATTTAACTAAGGATTATCTGCATGGATCAGACTCGCATTTCTATGACATGTTTTATGTGAAGAAAGTGAATTATTTGCAAAAATTCTTAACTTGATACTTCATGCAAAGTTGCTTGGCGAAACTGTGTTAGCTGTTGTTCCAGGACTGTATGCTCTGATCATATACACTACTATATGGAAACATTTGCTGAAGAGTGTTCCACAAGAGAGAAGTGCAGAAGAAATTATTAACATAGAATTTACGGTTGTATCTAGCAATTTCCTTTTTAGTCTTGTAATTATGCCCATTTTTATTGCTTTAATAAGATTTTGTACCGATAATAAAATCTTAGTAGAAACTATTAGACATACAATATTTACTATTTTTTTTTTTTTTTACTTTTGCAGTGACATAGTTCTAGAACAGTGGAAAGCTAACATATTCAAGTACAGTAAAAAAAAAAAAAAATTAAAATATAAACATAAAAACAAACACTACTGGCTTTGTAAAAATTCAGAAGAAAATTGAAACCATCGCCGTTTATAAATCCTGCATTGTAGTGTTAGGTAGATGTTGCAATATATTGTATATATTTGATAAAACTGGAGTAGATTGACGTAGTGTAGGGCCTCCTTAGACATAAGGCTCAATTGTGAACAATGATTCCAACTGACTTAAAACCAAACATTATTATCTGAAACAAATTCTGTAGTCATTAGAGCAGTCTTAAAAAAAAAAAAAATAATTGCACTGTTTATACAAATGAAAATTTTTAGCATCATGGAAAATACACATCTATCTTAAAGAAGCAGGTGTCTTTATTTAGTCAATTTGCATCTTATTAATATTCTTTTCAATAACACGAGTGTTTCATTTTTCTATTCATTTCTAATGGCCACTTTCACTTTTATTACTCAACCGTTTTGTGCAAAAACATGTTACACAATATTTACTGGATTGCACTAACTCTGGTATAATGTTTTATTTATGGCTTTCCACTTCGATATCAATAACTAAGGAGACACACCAGTAAGAGAAATAAATACATGCTCTTTTTATGAATAAAACTAAACTATCAGTCAGTTATGTGCCATGCATGATACATGCTTAGGCGATCATGTATCTTTCAATACATGACTGATGAGACAGATTTTTTTCCACAGTAGGTTGCCATTTCTTTCTGCAATAGACCAGTTGCCATTCAAGGCTATAGAACCCGGTCTGTCCTGCTATTTACCCATAGCTAGATGGGGAGGGGAGGAGAGAAGAGGATTCATACTTTTCCCAAGGGTATTAGCACATAAGTGAATGTAATGGATTCAACCACAGTTTGAACTCGGCTCTCAGATTCCTCAATCCAAGCTGCTATCCATTACTCCACCATGCCTCCTCAAATCAACTATACACTTAAACTTAATATTTACTCAGCTGATTTTAGTAAGCCACAAGATCAAATAGGAGATGGGAATTAGAGGAGAAAAATTGTGCAACAATAATCTGAGTCAGGAACACCAGCCCACCTAGAAAATTACCATCTTGACTCTTGTAGTTGGAATTCAACACACATCTCTAACATTAGTGGGGGAAATATGTAACTTTTCCAGTCATGAAGATGGCCATACCAGCCTCAACCATTTTCGTTACATCATAAACTAAATGAAATGACAAGCTCAAAGTTAAAAAATTGGTTAGTATTCTTTATAGATTGAATAAAACAAACTTTGGAAAATATTAAATAAAAACCTGTACTATTCAAACAGTCCTAGCTTTTAGACTCTGGTAGGTAAGAAATACTAAAAGCTATTTCAACCAAGGAGTAGACCAGCTTAATGAAACTAAGTTTGGAACTGTTTGATGTAAAGCCATATGAGAGACCTGGTGAGTTTTGAACTTGCTTATATAGTACTAATCTATAACACTAGCTCACTAACCACTGCTTAATAGAAAAGCAATCTATCAACTGTCTCCTGCATTTGGCTTGAATAATAGATAGATTTGCCTATCATCCGGTTCACACTTCTCCCTTATCTTTTGAGCAGGAGTAGAAGTTTATCTCGTTTCCTTTTTAGGATTGATTTTCTGGTTCCTTCTTAAGTCTACTTCTACTCTATTTCCTTAATACTTGACCTTTCTTACACTAATAATAGTCCACAGAGTAACCCTCTATTTTGAGTGGCTCTTGGGCCTTGTATTGAGTGAATATTAGTAAAAAAAATAAATAAATAAAATAAAAATACAATGGCCCAGATGTGGTCCTGTATTGCTTGTACTGATCTCTGATGGTCCCTTTCCCCAGGCTCCATTTTATCTGAGAAAACATGTGGTGGAAGTTAGTTCTCGGGCGTGCAAGTAAAGTGGCCAATCCTACATAGCTGTGCCAATCAGCAATTATAGCTTTAATGATTGTTGATTGTGAAGGATTCTGAATTTCAACATGTGGTACCATATCCCAATGTAACAAGAGCATTCTTTGTAGGCAGGAAATGTTGAATCCTTCAAGAATTCAGAAATGGTGATGGTATGGTACACAAAATTCACAGCCATACAAAACCTAGCCAATTAAAAAGATGGTTGGCAATTGGGATGCTTGGTGATGTGTCTGGATGGATGCTGTTAAAACCAAAACAAGGTTGATCTAATAGGTATGTAAACGTACAGTGTGTGTGTGTGGGGGGGCTCTTTGCCTTTTGAACAAATCAATCCCTATATTACGTTTTGCCTCAGGTTTGCACAGTGTGTACAAACACTGAAAAATACTTGCTGTGCTGTAATTTCACAAAAACCAAATGAAATCAACATAAAAAAAAAAAAAATGGAGACAAATCCAGTCCTGAATAATTTGGTTTTTATTTCAATGAGGTTTCCTGATTGGACCCACTATTCTCTCTGGGAGTAGGTAAATGGCACATAGGTATCTTCCACTCTTCTTACTTCAGCCTCGTGATGGCTACTGCCATGACTAGTTGGACAGACAACTACTCTGTCTGGCTTATATAGGGCTGCCAACAGAAATATCTGGTTTCTGACAACAAAAAAAAAAAAAAAAAAAAAAAAAAAAAGGTACTTTATCCCCTTTTTCATTTATTTTCTTCCCCTTTATGCAAATGGATTGCCACTTTGAACCCTAGACTTCAACAACTATCTTACAGCCATTAAGAAAAAAATAAAAAATAAAGAGAATCCCCAAACTTCTGACACAGTTAACATCATTTAGAGTGCACTTCATGCGTGTTCAGCCAGTTGTATGTGGGACCTATTGAAACAGTCAAATATATCGCATGCAAGATTCTTCCTTTATTATTCAAGATCTTTTTAGATGCCCTACTTCTTAAGTGTGCCATTCCTGTGTTGATCTAATCAGCCACAGGAGAACCCATCTACTATAAGTGAACCAGATGCTTTTTTTCTGAAAAGACGGTACACAAATGACAAGACTTATAAGCTAAAGCACTAAACTAGTTTGGCTCACATTTCTATACAGTAAATGAGAAAATAATATGCAAGTAAAGTTTGCAACATAATATTTATGAAATCTGTGATAACCCCTTATGTAACAATGCAGCTCCTGTATTCTGCTCTAAGTTTTTATCTGTACATAGTTTTTTTTTACCTTCCAATATAATTAGCTACCCCCCCCCATCCTCTCATGGATTGCATTTCAACAAAACAACAGATTATTATTTTTATTTTTTTTAATTGTTTATTGTGCTGGGATACAGACATGGCTCATAGCAGTTTCTTCAATGATGATTACATGTGTCCAATGTCAGTTATTTTCACCACCTGAGTGACAGGCATAATCTTTTTTTTAGGGCAGGGGGAGTTAATTAGGTTGTGGTATGGTTAAGTACAGTCTTCCGAGGTTTGATCACTCATATAATGCTTTTATCAGATGATTCGGACTCAAATACATAATGTCATTTCATCATGTAACAATTACCTGTGGTATAAATATTTAAGATTTCTCATGTGATAAAAGAGTTAAGCATTGCTTGATAACAAAAACAGGAACTTAATGGTTTGGGGAACAAAAAAAAAAAACAAAAAAAAAAAAAAAAACTTAATATTGTCTGGCAAAACACCAGATTTCTTTTGTCTCACTTGAGGAATTATTGCTTACTGGAGAAAATGCCCATCACATCCTTCAGTAATTGCTGAAATTCTTCCATCATATAAACTTAAACACAAGATATATTTTTTCATTGTGCATTGCTTATTAAAAGTGATCATCTTATAAGAATACTTTTTAAATAAGTAGGTTTAATAGATAAAAAAAAAAAAAAATAATCTTCCTAATGGTTATAATTTCATGTGTATATAAAGTGGAGGATTTGAAAACAAAGTCTACATTGCAAATCTTATTTGTCTTTGATTTGTAAACAGTTGCATTTTTTTTATTAGCATAGTGAAAAGTGGGAACATAAAGTGTTAATTTATTGCAGGTAATAACAGTCAGATAATATATTTTGTTATGTCATTAAAAAAAAACAAAAAAAAAAAAACACACATTAAGAACCAGATGTTTTTGTAATTTAAGTAACAGTTGAGTGTAACTTGACTTTTTTTGGCACATAAGTGTAAATGATTTTAGTAATTTTATATGTTGATAATGTCAGCTACATCACATTGTCCCATGATCCTGATCCTTAATAGATCAGGTATGTTTGCATTAAAAAAATAAAATAAAAATTAAGAAAAAAAAAATAAAGTTAACAGTTATCTATACATTTTGCTTAAGATTTAGATGTACAGAAAAGCCAGAAAATAGATCACCAATATATTCAAAGTTCAGCTAAAATTTACAAAATATAAGAAATGTCCTAATTTGAAATACCTTATAATTATTAACCCAAACATTATAGGAACTATGTCAGAGGAAGGAAGGATTTGAAATGTTTAGAAAGAAAATAAAAATAGAAAAAAAAAAAAAAAAAATTTTAGTAGTGAAAAAGAAAGAATTAAATTAAAACAAGACTTAACTTAATTTTTGTAAACATCAGAAATAAAAAAAAAATAAAGGAAAAAATAACACAATATATTGAATAATGTTTGTATTTAACAATAACTTAAAAACTAAAATTATTTCAATGTTTTTTTCTTTTTCAAGGGAGAGTATAAAGAAAGGTGCATATACTGTTCTAATGTATTGTTAAAAAATAGTGATGATTCAGTCATAATGAATTCAGAACATACTTCCATTTGCACTCTAACAACAAAATAATCTTGGCTGACTTGCACAATGACATGTCACTAGCTTTTCTTCTTTTCTTCATTGTTTTGTTTTACCTCTTCATTATTTTTTTTTTCTTCTTCATCCATTCAGTACAAAATTTGTTCAGATTTTAACCCTGCACCAACTCCATAGTTCCGTGATGAGGCACTGAGAGCTTTGCTCGTAAGCACAAGTTCCATCTCCTGGAAATCAACAAGTCTCTTCACATCTTTGTCTTTCCGAATAATTGTGTCAGGCAATTTACGGATTTTGTGTACAAGACGTTTGTCAATGCATAACTCGTGACACATTAGATTTAACAAGGCATCAAATGTCAAAGAAGAACGATCCAATTCAATCTCAACATAATCTTTCTCTTCCACATTAGCAACTCTGGCTTTGAGAACCATTTCTAAATAAAATAAAAAATAAATACAAATAAGAGATTATATGCATAAGAGAATTTTGGTTTGAAAAGTCAGATTTAAAAAAAAAAAAAAAAAAAAAAAATTATAATAGAGTAGGGAGTTCAATCCTCACTGGATGCACCGCATCTAAACTATACTTAGTAAATCATTATAATGAAATTGATTTCTATGCTACTGTTTATCATCATGGTTTTTTGGGTTTTTTTTCCAAATGCAATGACTTGTCATTTATAGCAACAGCTGTGACAAGAAATGTAATTCTGTTAGTCCCTTTCCTGGATTTGTTACTCTCTTTTGATGCTTGTTTATTAATGTGTAAAAAAAAAAATTTTTAAACAATGTCCCTTCAGGACAGATACAATCATAGCTCTCCACAGATTATTTCTTGTCTCTAAGATTTCTAAAGTGTGTATTGCTGTGGCTTGAATAAGATAATGAGTTTTCTTGTTGCCTTTTCTACTATTTTAGATTGTCTTTCATCAAGACTAGTTGAGGCTAAAGAGTTTGGTCAGCCCTACTATTTTATCAATAGCCAAGATTAAAATGAACAGGTGAATGTATTTCCAGCCACTTTAATAATTGCTAAAATTGCTTCTTTCAATGCTTAAATCTAACACTAAATTATCAGTCATAAATGAAAAGAAACCCAAAATCAGAAATAATCACATCAAATATAAAGAAAATTCTTATGGCAATACGATTAAAAGAATAGGCTAATAAGGGGTAGAATGAAATTATCTATATTTTCTCTCAGTAATGCGTTTGCTGCCATGCCTTTTAGTTATCTTGAGCAATCTTTTGTCACTAGTAGACTAATTTCAAATGCAGGCAATTTACTAAACATCCAAAGAGGATTAAGTCCCTACTTAGAAATGACTACCGTATAGATTTGTGTATAGGCAAACTTTATGCATAGTGCAACCCCTGAAGTTTTTTTGCATGAATTTTAACTCCAGAAAAAATTTACCAGTGTATATTGTAACCAGTTACTGAAAATGCATGATTTTTAACCTCTTCAATAAATTTACCTGTGTATAGTGCTGCCCCACTAAATTTTGTTTAAAAAAACGATCAGGAAAACTCACACTCTACATTAAGAAAAGACGATGCCTAAAATGTAAGAGTTCAAAACAGTGAAGTTCATATTAAAGTACCATATTAATGTAAATATAGTTGTTCCCAGCAATGGGAAAATTGGTCATACAATAGCCAGTGTTATCTTGTTTCTTAGATAAGTAAGTTTCTGTTTGACAATAGCTAAGTGGATTGAAGTGTTGGTTAGTGAATTTGATAGCATAGAAATTGAGAGTTCAATCCCTGTCCTATCCCTAGATATGGACAGCAGAATGAGAACAATCTACTTCAGTGGACTGAATAAACCTGGAAGTTTACTCAGAAGAAGGCTGGAGAACTCAAGAGAGAAGGACATTAGTCGAAATGTAAATAATTTAAATAAGAGAATTAAGTAATTAAAAAGGCTCAACTATAAATTTTGAATCAAACTTGTTCTTTGCCCCTTTTACAGTTCAAGAAGGTGATGATATATTCAACATGAAGAGGAAAAAGAAAGACCTCTTTAGCATTCTCATACTCTAATCCTGCCTAGGATTCTTTTTGATGTGAATGTATTAAGCCCTTCACATAAAAGAGTTGATATTTCTTTCTAACTACATGCTTTGTAAAATTGTTAATTCTGTCTCTTGCAACTTTGATTGGAGGCCTGCAAAAATTATATCACTGAGAGCATTAAACTTTGCTAGTGAAAAGAAATGTAGCTATTTGTGACAAGAAAATTTTCTAGTTTTCTGGTGACAAGTAATTAGAGGACAAAGTTCTTTTTGACTTATAATGAATCAATCTCCCTCTTTGATTTATATAAAAGAATAAAAAAACAAAAAAAACAGAGTGGCTTTTGTATAGTCAAAATATCTAAATTTGTTTTTAATCTTTAGTGAAATTAAGATTGAAGAAACAAACTGATAGTAATTGTTAAGGCAAAGAAAAATGATATGAAATAAAAGTAAAAAACAATGGCAAATGTAAAAATTAAAAGAATTAAACATCATTAAGAGGAAATAAATAATATTCTGTAGAAAATGGTAAAAAAAATAAGTTATACATGTAGGAATGAAAAGAGCAAAAGATGAATTCACATAGATCACGTGGCTATTTAGCACATCTGGAGGCAAGATGTGTTTGTCCACACTAGTTGCTATGTAGACAGCAGAGAAGTAAGCTATGACTGCTCATGCCAGTTAAGAGAGCAGAGGAAACCACATATCTCACCATGTATACAGAGGACACCACCAGCCTGCTCTTTTTCCCTTTGGGAAATATTTCAAGTAAAACCCTCTCACCCTTTTCATACTGCTTGTTGTATACATGCATTATAATTTCTCTGTGTGAGACAAATTAGTGACAAGTATGTATATAATAAAAATCTGAGAATAATGGCAGTTTGTCATTCCTCTCTTTCAACTATTCTGTTCCATCCATGTATTAAGACTTACTATATCATGAATATAATACCTAAAATGGGAAAATGAAACTGAAAATATTCTCTCTTGCTTAGCACTCCCATTACATCCATAAAAAAAAAAAAAAATTGCCATTTAGTTACGACAAGAATATCTTTACATTTTTTTTGTAATTGTCAAAACACTGACACAAAGATGGAAAAGTAAAAATCTGTAAACATTTAATATACCAAACTTGAATATTTGAAATTAACTGGCATTGTTTTTGGCATTAGTGAAATATCTTCCTGCTACTATTTCACAAAATAATTAGAATATATAACAAAATACAAGGATAAAAATATTAAAATTAGAAATATACCAACATTAACAGGTGTAAAAAGAAAATCAAAAAAAGAATGACCAAAGTAAATAATACTAACCATTATCACTATTTGGAAATAAATATGGGTTGGGAGCTATGGGCGGAGGTGGAGGTGGTGGTGGTGGTGGTGCACTGTGGGCATTCGATTGCTGGGAATTCATGTATGGAAAAGGAGGGTAAGCCAGATAGTTGGCTGTAATAGGCAATTTAGTCTCTTTCACTTTTAAATTAGCAGCATCTGAAACTAAAAGCAAAGAAAAAAAAAGATGAGAAAATTTGAAAACTGAATCATACATGAACCCAAATTTTTTCACTCATAACAAATTGTATTTTATAAAAACAAGTTAATCACATGTAAAAAGAAAAAAAAAAAAGTCAGAAACAAATTTAATAAAAAAATAAAAATCTTCCAAGAATAAAAATCCATTTTTTTTTTTTTTTACCTACAGTAAAATGAATTTTGATGCAAAAATTTAATATATATATAACCTACAGCTACTCATTTCCGAGCACACTCATCTGCTAGAGCAGCTATCCAATTTCTGTTGCAGATACCTAATGGTGCTGCATGTTGGAATTGCCTCCCCAGGTCAATAATATCAAGAAGTCACCTCCCTGGTCAGAAAGTGAGCATTCTAATCACTTGGCTACATGCCCATATTTACACAATAAAATCCAAAGTCATCTCATATAGGGAATAAGCTTATTTCAACTGATGGAAAAATAAAATTTGTCAATCTTATTCAACTCCAGTCGAAGAAGACTGGGATTGTATACGAACAGATTTATTACCTTTACTACACACGCATACACAATGAAAAGGAAAATTAGCACTTGACCTTGTAAGAAAATCAATTCTACTAGTCTAAAGCTTTAAAAAAAAAAAAAAAAAAAAAAAAAAAAAAAAAAAAAAAGGTTAGAATAAAAGTTTTAAAACATTAACTAACTTCCCTTTGAAAAGTTCTTTTGTTTGTTTTTTTTTCTTCAATAATTTTTACCTTTGAAGCATGAACAAACAGATAAAATACTTGGGAAGAAAAATTAAATTTCTAAAATAAAAAAAATTAAAAAAAAAATTAAAAAAAAACATCAAGGAAAGATTATGCCAAAGAAACTTATTTTTATCATAAAAAAAAAAAATAAAAAAACACACACACAAAAAACCCTGTAATTCTAAAATTTCTCAGCTTGAACTATTTCCCAAAATCTGGCCAGACTTTTCAATTGAAAAGGGTTTCATGATCAGACTGACATTTTAGCAGCCTATTCATAAAAATAAATACATAAAAAAGCCATAGTATTAGAATATTCGAAGGTGTGGTTGGCAATGACCTTGTTAACTTGTTTTGAAATTGAATGTCATATAATTTGGGAATTGATCTTCTCTACTTGATTGTAGAAATGCCAAGAAACACTTGTACTTAAATAATTACTTCTTTTTGAAGTAATCATTAAGTGATTGTAAGAGAAAATCCATAGTGATTACACTACAAGTAAAATGAAGTCAATAATATTCAATAAATACTGCTACACATTTTCAAGATAATTTTAAAGAGAAAATATTACATTAAAATTTCATATTCTCCACTATATTAATTCCAGGGTGTCATAAGACTATACATAGCAAAAATAACTTATCTTTTCAGAATGGATTGATTTGCTTTGTAAAAGGGAAAATTAGTTCAATTCCTCAAATCGTGTTAAATAAAACATTAACTAGGTGAAAAGCATCAGTTTAAAAAAGTGATAAATTTGATGTGTAAGCTAAATAAAAATAAAAAACACACACGATAGCAAGTAATTTTATAGAGTTTAATAGTATTTGCTATTGTTAGACTAGTGTATCCTGCTTTATTGATATTTTCATAGTCAGGCTTCAATCAATGTTCTCTCTGAACATAGTTATTAATTAAACTAAACAGCTGGTAACCAATGTGTCACATCTGTTTCTTTTTGGTAGCAAGGATTGAAATCCAAAAACTAATAACAAGAAAGCGGTGGATTGGATAAGAACTTGGCAGTTAAAATATACATCCATTTACAATAGCAAGAAATATAAAGCAAAGGCATAATAATAGTCATATGTGTGAAAACAGTAGAAAATATAAATGTTTTTAGCACATATTTCAATATCAATTTTCAAAATAAATAATCCTTAATTACAAATATGTTTCTGACAAGACCCTTTGCAAAAAAAAAAAAAATCAATATTAAATTAACATGCATCATGAAAGATTGTGCTTAACCTTAACCAAGAATGTTTCTATTCAAACAATTGCATTAACATGCCTCAGACATTTTTAATGAGGATGTTTTTTTGTTTTTTTTTCAATTTATTTTAAAGTTCAGTTCAAAGGAATTGGGCAAAATGATTTAAAAATGATAAAATAGCAACAAAATTGAGAATAGTCCAAAAATAGCAAATATTAACAGGTGATAATCTCAGGCAATAACCAACATCGAGTTGGGAATTTACTGCCTTATAAAAGGCTGCTAATAACAGTTTATTATCATCACTATAACAAACTTACAGACATAAACATTAAATGTTGCTAAGATGTGACCACAAGTTGCTTAATAAATCAACCATTTGAAAAAGAGAAAAATTATACTTTATTAGTGACTGTTCCAGCCAGTTAATAAATTCAAACAAACTCTGCAAATGTGCCTTATGCAACTATAAGATATTTTAGAAATTACTGACTCCAGGTGTGTGTGTGTGCGCATGTGTGAGAGATAGTGATATAGATCGATATTGCTGATATATTCTGACCTGTGGATGGAGTGATTGCCGCAGGGTCTGTTGCGGACCCGGTAGGGTGCAGTGCTGGATTATACTGAGTGGCCTTGTGCCAGACACCACACTAAACTACCGAGCCTACAAGCAAAGTAAAAATGCGTGAATGAACAACTAAGAAATGTGAAAAAATCCACACGCATAAATAAAATATATTAACAAGATAGCCTCCTCGAATGACTGAAAAGACTGGATTTCAACAAGAGTAATCTTTATTTAATACAGGAAAACAAGTAATTTGTCCCGTGGTAGAGACCAATGAAAAAGTTCCGCGCCAAAATGGAAAAAAGCAAGATGGCTAAAAAGCGGAAAAGGTTCTTGAAGAAAAAAGGTTCCAGTAAGTCAATGTACATGGTAATATTCATACAAGGAAAAAAATACTCACTGCGAGTTTAGGTAATGTGAGTGAATGTTATGTACGTATTTTTTTTTCTTTCTCTTTTTTTTTGTGTACTGGTTCAAAACAGATTTCTGACGAGACTCAAAGTGGACGACGGATTGTTTTGTATGTTCTGCATCGTCTCGGAGGAGGGCTTTGAATGACGAGCCAAAAAGGACGAAAAATTAATTATTTGGTATTTGCATCGTCTCGGAAAAATGATTATGAATGACGAGCCAAAAGGACGAAAAATTAATTATTTGGTATTGCATCGTCTCAGAAAAGGATTCTTGAATGACCAGCAGAAGGGACGAGGAATTAATTATTTGTGGTCGCATAGTAAGATATCCTTCGTCAGTCAAACTGAAATATTGACGTGGATAAAAATGAGTCTGCCCAGGTCAGAGTCTGGAACACCAACTGACTTTTTTTGAAACAACAGTTTGTCGTTGACGCCACAAATTTTTCGCGCAAGATTTCAAAAATCTAATTTGCATAAACAGTAGTAGCAAGTCGCTTGGTTGGTGACCAAAGCAGTTACTACTGTATTAGACCGAACGAGGGAGAAAGGGGGGTGTCAAAACGCGCACACACACACGAGTGTCGGAGAAAGGGAGGCAACTTCACACAGTAAAATGTCGTAGATGGAATAATACATTATTCCACACAGTTCTCCCCTGGATCAAAATGTCGCAGACATTTGACTAATAATAGTAGAATGTTTCAAATTTCTTCGAAAGGTGACTCTTCGACCGAGCTGGTACACTTAGGCTTGTCGAGAGAAACAGGTGTCTTAAAATTCTCCTGAACTTGCGGAGTTGATTGGGAAGTAGTATGAGACGACGGTTTTCTATAAAGGCAGGTTTCAACCGATCTATTGAAACGTTGTCGGTGTGAATACCTTTTTTGTATTTGGAAATATTTGTCCGCTTTTAAGAACGCGGTATGGGCCTGTGTAGGCGGCGTAAGAGGCCGCTTTAACAGAGTCATTACGCATACAAATACATATTCGCAGTCCTTGAGCTGGAACGGTAAATAGATATCACTGGCAGTGCCGCGGTGGTGTATAGCATAAGTTTGCCATTTTAAGGCGAAGTCCTGAATAAAAGAGGAAGAAACTGGTGGTGGGTCACAGCTGGTGAAAAATATTGGCCAGGTAAAGATAACGAAGTACCAAATACAAGCTCTGCAGGGGAGCATTTCAAGTCATCCTTAAGAATATTTCTTAACGATAGAAGGATGAGAGGTAATTCATCGATTCAATTATTATTCTCATGCTTCGTTGATAGCGGCCTTAAGGGTGCGGCGGAATCGCTCCACCAGGCCATTAGCACAGGGGTGATACGCTGTAAACGCGTGTGCTTTGCACCAAGGAGTTCAGTGAATTCCCTGAAAAGACACGACTGGAACTGTGCTCCTCTATCTGTAGTAACCACTTTAGGAGTTCCAAAATCGAAATCCAGTCGCTAAAATAGCTTTTATGCACAGTCACAGCAGTGGTATTTTTGACAGGGATGGCAGTAGGCCATCGGGAAAAACGATCCACTATAGTTAGAAGGTAGGAATAACCGTGGGCAGGTTGGTAAGGGCCCAACTAAGTCCAGGTGTATATTAGTAAAACGAGCATCAGGCTCACTGAAAGTGCCCACGGAGATTTTGTGTGTCTATGCACCTTACACTTCTGACATTGTAAATAAGTATTAACCCATTCGCTGAATGTGAACGCTCATATTCGGCCAAACGAAACGGTCCGAAATTAACTTAACTGTGGCTCTTTTGCTAGGGGTGTGAGAGTCCGTAGGTGGTCAAAAACCTGTCTCTGAAGAGACGGAGGAATATAAGGTCTTGGAGATTTGGATTTACATCACAGTATAAGACCTTGTTACTAAAAGGAGCTGACATTTCTGAAGTTCTAAAGAAGTGTCTGATAACACATGCTTCAGAGTTATGTCCGCTTCCTGTTCGTCGGCGATCAAATCTTGACTGAGTGCATCAGTATGCACGATTTAACATTTCAGTACGAGATAGGGTATCGGGCGACAGTGTTATCCGAACCCTTAATGTACCTAATATCAGTAGTAAATTATATATATAGTCCAGGTATCTGATCTCCCTCGCAGTGTATTTGTCCGAATTAGTGGACATAACGGACGTTAAAGGTTTGTGGTCCAAATATAACGAAGGACCTACCTTCGAGGAGGTGTCTGAAATGCTTAATGGCACGAAATATAGCCAACAGTTCACGAGAAAGGTACTGTAGCGTGACTGGGCCGGAGAAAGTTTAGCGGAAAAGAACGCTATAGGTTTACGCTGAGAAGGACTGACTTGTTCAATGACCGCGCCTATTGCTGTTTCGCTTAGAAGGCAGTGGTCAGGTAGATATCCGATTTAGGGTCGTCCTCTAAGAAACTGAGCTTAGAAAAATTGCCTAGAGCGGTTTTAGCTGCTCGAAAGGCGTCCAAGGCTTCATTCTCAAGTATAATAGTCTTATTCTTCTTCTGTAATAAGTTGGTAAGGGGAGTCAGAATGTTAGAACAGTTTGGAATAAACCTCCTGTAGAAGTTGATCATCCCTATAAAGCGTCTCAACTGTTTAATAGAAACAGGGACGGGAAACTCAGTGATAGCTTTAATCTTTTCAGTTATAGGGGCAATTCCATTTGCATCGACGTGATGTCCTAAAAATTCTATATGGTCTGATCCGAAGACACATTTGTCCAGGTTTAGACGAAATCCGTAATGGGACAAACGTTGAAGAACTTCGTGTAGGTGTTGTTATGCGAGGCAGCGCCCTCGCTAGCTATCAGAATGTCGCCAATGTAATCGAAAACAAAAGGAGTCCACGCAGAACCTCGTCCATAAGACGTTGAATGTTCTGTGCTGCGTTGCAAAGGCCGAAAGGCATTTTTCAAAATTCAAATAGACCGAAGGGTGTAGTAACAGCAGTTTTTGGGACATCAGCAGCTGCTACTGGCACCTGATAATATGCTTTTGCTAGATCTATTTTAGTAAAAAATCTTTGCGCCTTTGTAAACCAGAAGTGAAATCGTGGAGGTGGGGGATTGGATAACGATCCCGGACGGTGATGGAATTCAATCTTCTATAATCCACACAAATTCTATAGTCCTCCTTTCCTGGTTTAGGTACTAAATGGAGAGGGAAGCGTAAGGACTGTCGGACGGACGAATAACACCCTCTCGTAGCATGTCGTCAAAGCTTTCTTTTTGGTTTAATTTGTTAGGTGCTAGACGACGAGGACGGAAAAAAACAGGTTGACCAGTGGTCTTAATAAAGTGCTGTGTTTGATGTTTAGTTGAATCAATAGATCCAGCAGGACGCAGGGAGGTCCTGGTACTGATTCAATAAGTCTAAGTACTCTTTATTGTGGCACGTTGCCACGGTGATGCCAGTGGTAGTAAGTTTAGAATAAGTGCCAAGAACACACAGTCTTGTTAAGTTGTCAGTAAGGGAATGATTGTTCATTCGCACGGGCGAGATCATAGTGCGCCAGGAAATCGGGCACCTAGTATCGGCATCTGGACGCCAGCAACAGTAAAATTCCAAGTAAAGTCTCGCCGCATCCCTATGTTTAGGGTAAGGGACTTCGCACAGTAAGTATTAATACTGGAACCATTTGCTGCTTGTAAGCGGAGCTGAAAAGGTTGTTGACGAGCTTTATCACACACGGGTAAGACACTAATGGCAGCGCCGGTATCAACCAAAAACGTAAATTATTACGTGTGTCCGTCATACATAAAAAGGCGACTAAGTTTTGGTGAAAATGCCTTGCCAGCGAGATTAGTCGCTTTCACCGCTGGCGGTTTTGTTTTCCGCGACCGCAGTATAAGTACACGGCTTGATGCAGTAATAAGCTTTAGACCCAAATCTTCGTGGTAGTAACACATAGTAGGAGTGGCATCCTTATCTCGCTGGACGAAAGCGTGGTCGACTTCTGAAACGCCGGCGGAAGGGAACCGGCTTCACCACGCTCTTAGAGCTAATGTTAAATCCTTAACTTGGCGCTGCAATTCCTCGACTGTTTTTTCCAAGGACCTGTGGTCTCCAGTCGCTTCAGCACTGTGTACCGGCGTTGTCTGATTATCCAGTTATGAGAAAATACGATCCATGGGCGTCCGCTAATTGATCGACGAGGTGTTTTCGGACATTACGCGCCAAAATTTGGGTTATGGTGGTGGGGAGACGGTCCAGCCACAAGCTTTTTAATATAGAGTCGGGTTATGGTATTTTTTGCCGAGTCGGCTTTTTCATATAACGGGAAGTTGGGAGGAGTCCTGCCATCACAAGTTAGGTTGCAAATAGTTCCCGGATTAATGACTCCTCTGTACGGCCCATTCTCCTTAAGATTGCTTTTTTAACCGCGCGCTGTAGGGTTCTACTTCAGAACGGCTTCAGGGAAGTCTGAGACCTCATCGACAATGGCGGGTGGCAAAACCGCCACCACGCGGGCCAAACTTGGTCTTTTTGGTCTGTAATCCTTCTGACTGTGAAAATGGCTTCCATTTGTAAGAACCAGTTCTTTATATTTCCTTCATGAAAGGGGGGGAAAAGGAGCGACGGCGGCGGACATGTTCGCCAACTCTTCAGAGTCACTAGTCGTCATTCCGCTATCGAATTTAAGCACGTTTATATTTCAGCTTGCTCAGAAATATGTTAGCAAGGTTGCAAAATTATTACGTGTTCAATTCACGGGTCACCAATCTTGTTATGGACCCGGTAGGGTGCAGTGCTGATTATACTGAGTGGCCTTGTGCCAGACACCACACTAAACTACTGAGTCTACAAGCAAAGTAAAAAAAAAAAAAATATGCGTGAATGAACAGTGAGAGGAAAGGGGTCAATCAACAAGTGCATAAAATAAAATATATTATGATAGCCGAATAAAAATGCCAAAGACATCTGTTTATAAAAACATGAGTAAACTTTAATCAAACAGTAACACGTAACTCATCCCAAGGTCGGGATCAATGAAAATGTTTCAAGCCAAAATAGAAATACAAGATGGCCAAAGGCGGAAAAAGAAAGTTTTATACAGTTCGAAAAGAATGTCGCACAGATAGAAAGGAGTACTCACTGTGGATATTTTAAGTTGTAAGTGATTATGCATATTTTTAATGTACAGGTTCAAAGTTATAAAGAATGTTCGGTAAATATTGAATTGACCGCTGGTAAATGTTCTGGACTGCTGTGGGCATCTAGCCGAGGGAGAGACGAAGCATGGTCTTGTAGAATGGTTTACGGCGAGCCCAAAGAGAAAGACGAAAATGTTTTCGCTCAAAGGGTAATATTATCCCTGCCTGTATTATTTGGTTCGGGCCAGGGGTAAGTTTAAGTCACCTGTTGAACACGGTTTCTGCCGACGACAGTGTCGCTACAGTCTCTAAAAAACGTCTTCTGGTAGAAAACGGAGAAAAGGTCCTGACCTGTGATTAGCAATTTGTTCGTTCAGTAGGATATCCCTGCCTATACTTATTAGGCCCCTGACGAGGGATAAAAAATACGCCATTAGTTGCATAATGAACTTTTGCTCGCGACAGTGTCGCATATCTCTAAAACATCTTCCAGTAGAAAACGGAGAAAAGGTCCGACCTGTTGGCAGCTTCAAAAGGAGAAAAAAGTCTTGGTAGAGGGTAGTCGACATTGTTGAAAAAAAATAAGATATTCCGCCCGCCGCGATGGGTTAAGTGCACGGAATAAATGAGTTGCCCATCCAGTCCGGGTCGAAAAGCTAAGAGGCAAACTAGCTTGCAAACGCTGGTGTTTTAGACGCCGCTGTGACGCTGGGAAAAAATTCAAAATCTATCATGAGTTCATCAGCAGGAGCCAATGAGTTTACTGCTACATTTAGCTGTGAGTGAAAGGTAGGGGTGAAAAAATTATAAATGGAATTAATGTTAATTCCATATAGCCTTCCCCCGGATTAAATGTCGGGAGACATTTAACAAATAATAACATAAAAGTCTCGGAGAACTCTCCGGTTTCAGACGTCATGCTGGCTATCATAATTATGCACGTTTAGGTTTTAAAAAAAAAAATTGACCCGACAGAAAATGACCTGTCTTTCATCCACAACACAAGTTCCTCAAAAATCAAATTGGTATGTTACCAATCTTATTGATCAGAAGAATGTCAGCAAGTTCGCCAATCTTGCTGCATGTTCATCACGTCGGGTCACCAATCTTGTTATGGACCGTAGGGTGCAGTGCTGGATTATACTGAGTGGCCTTGTGCCAGACACCACACTAAACTACCGAGCCTACAAGCAAAGTAAAAATGCGTGAATGAACAACGAAGAAATGTGAAAAAAATCCACACGTGCATAAATAAAATATATTAACAAGATAGCCTCCTCGAATGACTGAAAAAGACTGGATTTCAACAAGAGTAATCTTTATTTAATACAGGAAAAACAAGTAATTTGTCCCGTGGTAGAGACCAATGAAAAGTTCCGCGCCAAAATGGAAAAGCAAGATGGCTAAAGGCGGAAAAGGTTCTTGAAGAAAAAGGTTCCAGTAAGTCAATGTACATGGTAATATTCATACAAGGAAAAAAACTACTCACTGCGAGTTTAGGTAATGTGAGGAATGTTATGTACGATTTTTTTTTTCTTTCTTTTTTTTTTTGTACTGGTTCAAAACAGATTTCTGACGAGACTCAAAGTGGACGACGGATTGTTTTGTATGTTCTGCATCGTCTCGGAGGAGGGCTTTGAATGACGAGCCAAAAAGGACGAAAAATTAATTATTTGGTATTTGCATCGTCTCGGAAAAATGATTATGAATGACGAGCCAAAAGGACGAAAAATTAATTATTTGGTATTGCATCGTCTCAGAAAAGGATTCTTGAATGACCAGCAGAAGGGACGAGGAATTAATTATTTGTGGTCGCATAGTAAGATATCCTTCGTCAGTCAAACTGAAATATTGACGGGATAAAATGAGTCTGCCCAGGTCAGAGCCTGGAACACCAACTGACTTTTTTTTGAAACAACAGTTTGTCGTTGACGCCACAAATTTTTCGCGGCAAGATTTCAAAAATCTAATTTGCATAAACAGTAGTAGCAAGTCGCTTGGTTGGTGACCAAAGCAGTTACTACTGTATTAGACCGAACGAGGGAGAAAGGGGGGTGTCAAAACGCGCGCGCGCACACACACGAGTGTCGGAGAAAGGGAGGCAACTCGTGCGCGCGTAAAATGTCGTAGATGGAATAATACATTATTCCACAGGTCCCATCCATGAAACTCAAGTCGAGATGCTGAAGGTAACATCAATCAGCTAAGCAACAAACTTATATATATATATATATATATATATATATATTGGTTACTGTTTAGGTAGGATTCTGTCTTTTGTTCTTTTTTTTCTTAGTTTGTTTATTTTCCTGTTTTTTGTTAGTAATTTTTCTTTGAGTTTTTTTTTTGGTCACCTGGCATGCTGTTAGTTGTACCAACACTTTGGAATTTTGTGGCATACAGTATTATATATATATATATATATATATAAAAATGAAGTGATGAATACATAGAAAACACAATATTTAAACAAGTCACTAAACCCAAAATATATCTGCTATGTAGACAATATTTAAAAAAAATTCTTAGACCTTCTCACATAATACAGTAATAACACATTCACCACTTCATTATATAAAAAACACCATCAGCAGAAATTTGTGCCATATTATATGGAAAAAAAAAAAAAAAAAGAGAGTCACTCACACACACAAACTGAACTTTCATTTGGTCGTAATCACTATATAACAGATATTGATATATATATATATATATATATATATATGGAAAAAAAAAAAAAAAAAAAAAAAAAAAAAATCAATGACAAAGTGGAAAATCGTTTTTGTATGATGTGTTTCATCAAATTCTTGATTAGGTTTTACGTTGATCTGACTACACATGAAGGAGAGGGAACACTGAAATCTTAATGTTTTAAATTTTTTTTATTTTAAATATATGTTTAGCCAATTCCATTAAGCCTTTTTGTTTTTTATCACTTTTGTTATTAAATATCCAACATTGTGATAATAGATCTGCTAAGAAAAGTGAGACATTGTCCTGATATATAACACACACACACATACATACATATAAGAATACCTGAACATTATTAAATGTTAAGAAAACAAACAACTTATATATTATCTTTGTTGTTGAGGGATGTGTCTTGAAATGGAACAGTGGTTAGCAAGTTTTTCTCTCGAGATTGACCACAGGATGCCATATACATTCAAGTTTTATGGCATATCAAGAAAAACCAATTCAAGAATACTTATGTGCTCACTTTAGCACAATGGTCAGCTAGATTTATTTGCAAACCATTTTGCTAGTATTTAATCATCATAAGGTTTCCCGTCTTTCAAGTGGCCTTGTGGCAGACTAAATGAAACTGAATAAATATCCCTTTGTTATGGGCTAGACTCATAGATCATTACAACAGTAGAAAATTTAATTCTCACTTTAGACAAGTGTCTTACATACTATGACAACTGTAGGAGTTGAAGCCTCACTGAGTGCCCCATACATATGATCTTATAGCAGATAAATTTAAGCTCAGTAAATAACTACATTAACTCTGCTGTCCGATATTATAAATGCTAAAACATAATTGTATTTTTTCTCCTTCCTTGAAGGCATTGATTATTAACCCCCCCACCCTCAATCTGAACACCTGTCTTGTTCAATATTTATACAAATATGTACCATAAGGTCATAAAATATCATGAAAAGAGAACAAACAAAAGCATTTACATTTCTTTGAGTGTTAAAAAGAAAAGTATTGATTAAATCTGCCTTTTTTAAAGTAACTTCCAAATCAATATGCTGACATCATAAAAGTATCAAGATCATGATATAATAATTCAACATAACCAAACAAAGCCACAAAATAATATTTATGAGATGTGTATTAGGTCAAGTCATAAATTTCTATTTTTGTTTATAAACTTGATTCTTCAAAAGATAAAGCACAATCACATTTTATTCAATCATATATTCCCCACTGTTTGCATGGAGTTGTTGCAAATAACATTTAAGTAAAATGTGAAAAGTTTGCAATACACTCTAAAATCTGGTTTTCATTTGAGAAAATTTTCCCCTGCAGTGATTGAAAAACGTCATAAGTCTGTGAAGGTTCAGGTGAATATGACGTGTTAGTAGAACAGACCAGCCAGATTTCCAAGATTTTCCCTACATTATTCTTATTGTACGTGACCTTGTGTTGTCATGGAGAGGGAACAACATTTTTCCTTTATTCCACTGTGTATGCTGCCACTGTTGTTCTAAACCTAAGATATGTTAGTGTACTCTAAATTTATTCTTAACTGCTATGTATGATTAGTAGTTAGGATGATACATTCATCATTACAACTGGTTCTCAAAGACTGTAATTACTTACAACTCATCCTAATATTTAAAGACATTTTACAGTGGTTGAACTGATTAAATACTAAGGATAGTGCAATGATTACTGGGAAAAAAAAAAAAACAAAAAAACAACTTTGAAGCTATTCATTGCTTCATTTCAATACATTTAACTCACCTCCAAGTATTTTATGTATGGTTGTGTCTGTGGTTAACTGAGATGCTACATCACCATCATGATTTTTTATAGTCTTATCAGCACCATTGTTCAGCAGATAGGCAACAATTGAAGGGTGATTTCTCACAACAGCCCAATGCAAAGCAGTCCTACAGTAAAAAAATGGATAAACAGATTTACATTTGCAAGTTCTCAAGTTAGTCATTGCAGATGGGAATAAAAAGGAGAGGGGTGTGTGAAAATGAACATAGACGTCAAATCATGTCTTGTGCAATTGTTAACTAAAAGAGGAACAAATTATTTGTAATTCAAATCTGCTTTTCAATAAAAACATACATATTGCATAACTAACAACTTCATGGTGTTTGCTTTTTTTTTCTTTTTCTTCACAATCAGGAATTTGGAAAATCTAAGAATGAAAAGAACATTAACAGAAAAAAAAATAGTTGACAAAAAAGATTGTTATCAGGTTTTTGAAAGACAAGGATAATGATGAACTTTTTTTCATAAACATTATAAAATTGTAAACAGAAAAACCACTGTCTAAATTTCGGAGATGAGGAGTTGTCATTATTTACACTGTTTAAATGTGGACTATTGTTTTTATCTTTGTTGTTATTATCACAATGTTTACACTTGATGAAGGCCAGAGAGCATGACAGCTGAAACATTGTAATAGCAAAAGGAAAGATGAGGACAATAGTCTGCATGTAAATAGTGTAAATGATACACCAATATATAAAATATCATCAAAATATATAAATTAGTTTACTTTTTCTTTTAATTGCAAAGATATGTAATAGAATTTGAGTCCTATTAGAAATACATCAAAATTATCATTTCATGCCAAGAAAGGCAATAAAGCCACTAAGATGCAAGGAGCTACTGAATGTTAGAAAATATGAGGAAAAAAAAAATTATGCACAATCAACATCATTTACTATTTGTTTATTCCTGAAAAACAGATCAAAAGATGCAAGAGTATTGAAGCTTATGATAATGATAAAGTAGGTGCAAGCAGAAGTCGGAATGTAAAGTAAAGTAAATCTAAATACACAGGATTAGGGTTAATCCTAAATCTACCTTGGAGGAGTAGGAGCAAGCTGTTTTCTTTGTATCTACCTCCTAATTTGGCTTTCATATTTTTTTTTCCTTTTTTAAATCAATTCACGCCAAGCAAGGCAATAATGTCACTAAAATACAAGGGGCTACTGGGAGCAAAAAAGACGAATTTAGAAAGAACCAGAAACCCAATCCTAAACAGAAAACAAAGGATAAACTTTTACTCCTATTCAAAGAACCGGACAATAACCAAACCTATCTAATATATTAACTAATCTTTCATACTTATTGTCTACGTCATGTATTCCTACCCAATTGCAAGTTTCTTTAAAAGCAGGTATCACAATATGAGCAAGCTACAGATAAAGTACCCCACTCCTATCAACACCTCAAAAATTTATTTTTGTATTCCAACACAAAGAACACTTTGAAGATCTAAAAAAACATGAAAACTGATAGATTGATGAAAATGCAACACAATACATGAAATTGCAGAAAAACTAAAAGTTGAATCAGTTAACTGAAGCATGTCATTTGAAAGATTTATGAAAAATCCAAAAGCTAGGAAAATGGATTCCATAGAAATTTATATATAGAAATTTATTTCTCTTGTCACTTAGCAAATTTTGTAAAAAATAATTTTTAAATAATCTATTACTGTAATGAAAGAATTGAAAATGAAGAAAATCCTCTTCTGACTCAGGACAGTCTTCAACATCAAAAACAGAAATCTATTTGATAAGATTCAAAGGAAATTCTTTGGTTTGGGTGGGGAGGGAGAAGGAAAATCACTGGTACAATTGATGATTACTTGTTTCAAAACATTCAACAGATCCTATCCGGTCAGTGATTCCAAAAATTCTAGATCTCAATGTTACCAAATCCAAATTGAAATAGTTATTTTATGATGAAATATACAATTTACTTGAAAGGATGACCCAAGGTCACAAAGAAAATATCCTCATTATTCTGTCTGCTAAAGCAAGTTATAAAAAAAAAAAAAAAAAAAAAAAAACTCAATAGTAACATTACCTTTCTTTACCCAATGTATTTATCAATAGTAAACCACTTTCACTTATTGGTTTTTTGTTCTAAGGATAACCAATGGAGGTAAAAATGTTTTATTCGGTGAAAAATTTATACAAATTTTTACTGCCAATTGCACAACCATCTTTGATTTAAATATATTAACAGATAAGCCCCCTTCCCAACAATTGCTTAAATTTTATGAAATATGTAATGGCTAAAACTTTAGTTCAAATTGTCAATAAACAAAGTTCAATTCTAACTTTATTTTAATACATTTTGTTAGAGAGACGCCATTGAAATTTAGGTAAAGAGCATTCGTGGTTCTAGCTTTCTTAAAACTATCACCGATTTGCATGCGTGATCAAAAACTGGAATAAAAAGTTGAGCCACACAGATTAGCAGGAAATTTTCTACAGAGTTTCACCTGTGCTGAATCAGACTCGTTGCAACTATCAACTACATTTTCACTACAAGGGGATACATTTTTTTTGCCAATTTATATTCATATCATCTTTAAATAGTATATATCATCATTATTATTATCAGTAAATAAAATCTTCACAATATTTATCTCACCCACTAAATATTTGGCAATGTTATTGCTTCTCAGGTCAGACAAGTGCATATAAAAAAACATACACATACAAGTCTTTCAGCAACCCAAATGCATACCAAGAGGAGATGGTTGGCATAAGAAACCTCCTTCAAGGCAACTACCCTGCAAGCATAACATCAGCTTCCATGTGCAAGGACAGAAAGGTTAAGGACAACAACAAGTTTACCATACATAAGGGATATATGATTCAGAGGATCTGCAAAACATACAACATCAGAAAATATTCAAAAGCAGTTCAAACCGTCATTACAATCTCTACTGAGCCAAACACCACACCGCTTGAGAAAAGAATGAGTATTCCATTCTATGCAATTGCGTCAATGAATACAAAGATGAGATCAGCTGTCTCTAAGAGTAAGAGTAGAGGAACATCAAAAAGCTATAGTCAGGAGAAGAGATATTGAAATCAGGCATGGCTGACCGCGTACTGAGAGTGGTCATCAACCACTCTGAAATGAATAGAGAACAACACTGGAGGACACAAGTGTGTGTGTGTGTGTGTGGTGTGGTTAGAGTAAATCAGTGTACATGTTAGGCTCAGACAACCTCCTTAGGAGACCTAGTATAGAAATGAACATCATTTTGGAGATTTAAATTAAGCAAAGACGACACTCCAAAATACTACACAAGTACAAACATTAAGTTTAAAAAGTACCAAAATTACATGGTGGGATTGTTCAAGAGGTAAGTCGATTAAAAAAAAACAAAACAAAAACAAACAACTTGTTTCCTAGAAGTTGCGAGTTCAATCCTTAGGTTGGGTAATGCAAAAAAAATCAAATGCTCCAGTTCAGTGGAAGAGTACACAAACTGATCTAAGATATGCTCTAAACATGGAAAGCAGAATGAGAACAATCTACCGTGTAGCTGTAGATTGAATAAAAAGTTTTATTCAAAATTCCAGGGAGGTTCCGTTACTGAATACAACAGACATCTGAAGAAGTTCACTGGGTACAATAATCGAAACGTTTATGATTAACAACCAAAATGAGCATCATAGTCTGAACGCAAAATAACGATAATTTTTCATCTTAAAAAAAAAAAGTAAAAGAAAAACTAATGGGCGATGTAAAAATGTAGTTAACACATAATAAACTCAGTCAGTCGTATAAAGTTTCGCTGCTACCATACTGTCGTCCCTTTCCCTGCCACGCCAACTCTAAAAAAAAAAAAAAAAGTGTTTGCATCCCAATCAACCAGAATGACTCATGTCAACGTAGTCACGTGATACAACTCAGCTGCCTCTTCAAAGAATAAATATCTCTTCAAAAAGAAAAAAAAAAAAAAAAAAAAAGTAAATGGGTTTTAACTTCTTACTTTTTTTTAAATTCATACTATGATACCAGTATAATTAGATGTCGTACGTCACAAGAAAGGTAGAAATAATAAGCAACTGAATAAATAGAATACACTGGCAACATCCAAAGAAAGATGCGGGGCGAATGAATTCCGATCTATTGCTTTGCAGATTTGGTTTGACAGTTATTATTACTAGCTGATAAAAGTTTATCATTTTCAATTTTTATAATGACATTCTTAAAGCTCTGTATATACCGTATTAAAAAAGAAAAAGTTGCGAATAGTACAGACAGACCATAGCGAAGCAAGGTTTCTTGATGGGAATATAAACTTAAATTTTTAAATCAAATTTATTTTTAAATCTAAAATTATTCGAATAAAAAAAAGAAAAAGACTTTTTACAGTTTATAGAAACTCTTCAACAAAGTTATGCATTTCAATTAAATTTCAGTATTGGGTACAATAAAAAAACGTGACAATTGAAAACTACTACATCAACTGAGAAATTTGCGAACAAAAAATAACAATTATTGTCAATGAAAACAAGTTTCACAAGTTAACTAATAAAGTGAAAGTAATATTTTTAAAAACAGGTTCAAGAAAAGTTTTAAAGAAATAAGAATTTTTTTTTTCAATATTTTTAGTTAAAGTACGCTACGGTAAAAAAAAAAATCAGATTTTGAAGCGACACTGATCTGAAATACAGAAGATATTTTTTTTTTCATCAATGACTACAAAATTATATTTTTAATATTGCATAATTAATAAAAGTCATTTTCTAAAAAAATAAAAATAATAATAATAAAGTGATAAAAAGTAAAAAAAAAAAAAAAAACATTTGTATTTTTTTAACAATAAATGACTGACAATAAGTTCATTTTTAGACAACTATTCTATTCTCTTTCTAAAAGAAGAGTCACATGGCCGAAAAATCTTCCCCATGAATAAAGAAAAAAATATTTCTAAGTCTAAATTAAGAAGACTGGCGTTAATTGATTTTTCCCGTCTTTTTACTGTGTTCATTTGGTAAATTAAAGAAGAGACTTTTAGAATTTGTTCGATATCTAGTAAAAAAATAACAGTAAGTAAACAAGTAAACTAAGGTAAATTTAGCAGTGGGGCCAGGTGGAAAAAAGTGTTAGAGAACTAAGGAAAGGGAAAGTTTCTGTGATGGGTTCAAAGGATTGGAACTTGGACGGAAGGTTGAAGTGTTACAACACTGGAACCTATGGGCATTCTTTTTTTTAACCATTTTTTTTTTCTTTTACAACTTTGCTTGTTAATTCTATTCTTACATCCTTTCCAGTAACAAGAAATATCGCTTATATTTAAAAAATAAAATTCATATAAAGAAAAAAAAAATTCTTCATCAAAAAGGTAAGAAGCTTTGTTGAACCGTAGCCTTTTTTTTTTTTTTCCTGATCTCACCTCTACCTGTCCGTGTCGCGTCATTTTTATAATCAAAAGATTCGCATAACACTTAATAAAAAAGGTGTGTAAAAACTAAAAAGTAATCTTATTTGCAAATTAAAGGGTTTAAAAATCTATCTTTTAGTTTAAAAGTAAGAATAAGATGAAACTGAAAAATATATGAATAAGCCGATGTGGTAGAGAGAGAGACCGATAGAGCTTTGATCCCGTAAAGAAAAAAGATAAAACGGAAATTAAAAGAAAAAAAAAAAAGGTAAGAATATTAGAACTTTAAAAAAGTAGCAAATCTTTTTTTTTTTTTTTTTTTTTTATTACAAAATAATTTTTTAAGTAACAACGAAGTAAAGAAAAAAATCTCACAATTCAATTAAACAACTTAATCAAAAAGTAATAATTTCTGACAATAGTTAGTATTACATTTTTAGTTGTCTACTTTTTACTTGTAAAATAAAAAGTACATTTATTATTAATTAAAAGAAAAAGAGATTGACATTGTAAGAAAAAAAAAGCACATCGCAAATCTCTGGAGACTAGATCCCAAGAAAAAGAAGAGAAAGAAGAATCGTACGTAATAATAGATATGCATATTTAAAGAAAAATTAATAAAAGAGACAACATTAATTTTAAAGAATTAAAAGACAATGATTAAATGTGTTTTTCTCTCTGAAAAATGCTACTTGGTACTCACTCACTTTGACTTAAATGTCCGATTTCTTGAAACTGTATGTCAAGAGAAACACGTTCGTTCTATGGAAAAAACTTGGAAATTGTGATCCAATGTCGACACTGTCTATCTTTGAATATTAGCAGGAGTAGTAGTAGCAAGATTCTTCTAAAATCGATAATAAATGGTTGGGAGTAGTAGCAGACGATCTAAAAATCACAGAACTACTTCAAGAAGAACAAACCATTTCAAAAAGTCGCTAAGTTCGCAAGTAACCATCGTTAGAACGTTAATTAAACAATCACAAGAAGCCGTTGCCAGGCAGATAAACAATGAACATAAATAAATATAACTATCAAAAGATCGATAAAAGTAGAATTGATAAATATATTTCACTTTTAACTTCACGCATCAAGTTTCAAGCAAAAAAAAAATTAAATTAAATCAGGTAACCTAAAAAATGATTTAAAAAAAAAATGCAACCCTACACATTGTACGCATACCTGACCGAATCGTTTTTATAAAATTGTATACAAAATGTACAGTCAGGTAAATTTCTTACCATCCATTTACTGAATTTTGAGAGTTAATTTCGACATGTTTTTCTTCGACAAGTTTCTTCAGTTTGACCATGTCCCCAATTGCGACGGCCTCCCTCAATTCTTCTTGGTTTCCCCGGCTCGACGCCGTCGACTCCATGTTGCACAAAAATACAACGCATACCTACAACAGGAAGTAAGGAGGCCAAATGCCGATAACAACCAGTTTTTGTTTTCACTTACTTACTTACTCAATCTTCTTTCAAACTAATTCAAACCGTTTTATTATTTTTCATTTACTTATCAAGTTATTAAACTTTCTTGTGAGTAAAATTTATATTAGTCTAAAAAGTTAAATTCTTGTACTTTCATATCTTTTTTTTTATTATTAAAAACAAAAAACAAAGGTACCCTTCCAGTCGGCGCCAACCTGTAGGATCTGAAAACTAATAAAAAATAATTATAATATAAAGTTTTTTTTGTGTTTTATTATTATTTTATTACGATTAAAAAAAAAAGGAATGGATACCGAAAATTTTATTCACTTAAAAATAAAATTATTGGTCAAAATTTAGTCCACTGGAAAGTACAAATTTTAATTATGACGTTCAAAAACTTTGAATGTTTGAAGTACTGGTATGCCTAGTTAGGGAATTTTTAATTAATCTCTCTCTCTCTCTCTCTCTCTCTCTCTATATATATATATATATATATATATATATATATATATATATATATAGCTAATGTAATAAAACTAAAATTTTAAAAAATATCATTCTGGTCATAATATAAAAAATATTAGCATCGTCAAGTTAAATTGCTATTTTAATTTTGGTGGGGACATGAGATCAGAAAAATGTTGCAACTGAAATTGATTTTGATATGTTTATAAACTGTAAAAAAAACTTACTTTTTTAACTAAAAAAAAGTTTTCCCTTTTCAGAAATTTAAAAAATTTTATATCATTCTATATCAGAAAAAGTTTTAATCATTCTATATAATATCAGAAAAAGTGTTTATGAGAAAATCATTAACAATAAAGATTAATTTAATCTCCTACAAGGTCATAAGTAGTCTGGGAAATTAGTTTGCTAACTATTTCTAAAATTCTTTTACCTGATTTTAAATTTTTTTAGAAAATGAAATCTATATATATATTTAATAAAAAACATGTATATTTTTTTACACTCATGGAAAGTGTATTTATATATAATAATGTTTAGAGAAGCCAAGAGTATTATTATCATAATCAACATTATTGAATAAAAAGCTTAATTTGATCTGAAATATTCAAAATATCTCAAATAAAATGATTTTCAGATATAAAGATTCTAAACTATCTCCAACAAATTTAATTTTTTTCCATTTTTTAAACATTATTTTACAATGCACCTCAATATACATAATCATAGACACACACACACGAATATATATATGGTGTAATTACAAAATCTAAATTCCTGATATCTTCTTCTATATAAATAAAATACAGTGTTCATGTGTCTGTCCATTTTTCAATCTCAGCAAATCATAAACAACCTGAAGTAACACGTAGTAACTATTGTAGTTACCTGTGATTAAAGATTAAATAATTCATTTAAAGTTAAATATTGAACAAAGTGAAAGGTTTAACTTTTTAATTTTGCTTTTCAATGCAATTGCTGTTGATATCATTTAATTAAACTGTAATTAAAACTTAAGTGGGGCACAGTACATTGCTCATATGATTTTTTTATTTTTTTCTAGTACACGTGTTGTGATGTATTCAAAATATTACATAGTTCGGGTTCCCTAATGTCTTGTAAGAGTGACTTTATATGAAGGGATCATAAGGAATGATGATTTTAAAAGAAAATAAAAATTGGGCACAAAATGTAAAAAACTATGGATATTGGTTATGTATATAAAGAAAGATTATGCCGAATTAAGGTGTCAAATAAAGATATTATTTCTAAATTCTTATAACTTTTACATATATAGGATGCTGAAGGTAAAAGGCCAAAGGCTGAAAAGTCCTTTGAAGGAGCTAGTCTAAAATACACCTGAAGGGTAACTTCTAGGCTAGTATATATGAAGGCTATGAACTTATGAGATCAGTATGACAATTGTTGACAAGTTAAATCTATAGTTTACAGTTTTGAATTCAAAGTTGTCCTTCTTCTCAACTGGTTGCCAAGAGAACTCAGTCTACTCTTCTATTTAACCCACAGCTGGAGGGAGAAGAGATGGATTAAAACCTTTCCCAATGGTATTTGCACATAAGTTAATGTGGGTTACCCCACTTGGTTTTACCAAAAACAGCCATTATGGCCGTACTATAAAAAGTCAAATATTTCCTTCATCTTTCTCTCATTTTCATTCTTGCTTCCAGATGTAGTCCCATATCCTCCGCTGGAGCATATTCAATTTGTGTTCCTCTGTTAACTGAACACACACACACACACACACACACACACACACGTCTCAAACATGCTTGTTTCACACACATACATACACACGCACAAGCATATTCTTATAGCTAGTTTCAATGTCTTCCTTTCATTTCAATTGTGTACACATGCAATTATTTTTGTTAATATGTGCATACAATTGCTGATTGTTTTCAATTCATTGTTTTGTGTATTTATTTTTACCTGGACTCACACAGGCTCGCCATTATTGTTTGCAGAACAAATGTTCCAGGAGCTCATAAATATTTACTATAAAACAAAGATCAATCTTGCAACAATGTAACAACCACAAATGAAATTCAAACACAGCTTGTCAATTTCTCATTCAGAGCTGCTATCCATTACTCCGCCTGCACATCAAAGCAATAGATGTTAATATATCAGCAATGCCCCATACTGATATTATAGTTGTGTATGGCTTGCACAACATCACAACAAATCATACTAACAATGTTAATAATCCTAGAGATAAGCAGATGTGAGATCTTGGGATTTGAATTAGTTTTCCTTCTCCTAGGTAGATAACTTATCAAAAAGGCTTGGAGTCCATTGATCCTAGTGGGCTAAGTGCACATCTGAACACCAACCCACATATTTCTACATTCCCTGTGTATGCATGTATGTGTGTGTGTGTGAATGATTGCTAGAGGGTCCATCTACAAAACTCTGGAGTTGGGATGCTGAAGATAACAGCAATCAAACCCTATTCAACCTATTGTCCACCTATTTTTGGCTCACCTTGTATACACACACACACCTCTTGAAGATAAAAGGTACAAATTTTGTGTTAATCTAAGGCAGAGGTACATTTCACATGTTAATGCGGAGTCGTTGCATGTAGCAAGGCTGGGTTCATCTGTTATGAAAAGAAGCATCCCTAACTCTTCAAAATCTTCACTGGCACTTTTTCTTAGGTGTAAAAATCTTTTTGTCAAAAACTCAATTTTCATTATACACACACACACACACACACACGGTAATTGAAAGAAAAAAAATTCATGTCATCCTCTAAAATGGGGGGTGAGCAAACTTTTCAGTGAAAGGGCTACATTCAAAACTTCACAATTTTATTGGGCCACATAGTATATTAATCCAAAATAATTAATATTTAAAAGAGACAAAAAAAGCCTTTTAAAAAAAAAATGCAATTAATTTTATTAATTAATATTTTAAAGTACTGTAGAAGATTCACATGAAACGCATTTATTTGAAAGACAAAGTAACTCAGTTTAAAGTACTTTAAAGAAAAAAGTATTTTTAAGTTGAAGATTTACATGAAACACATTTGAAAGACAAAATAACCTTGTTTTAAGAAAAAAATTATTTTTATTAATTAATATTATGAAGTAGAAAAAATTTTTTTTGAAAAACAAATTAATTCTGCATAAAGAAATAAAAAACAATTCTTACTAATATTTCAAAGTAGAAACTTCAAATAAAACACATAGAGTAACTAAATTTAAAAAGAAAAAATAATTTAGATTTTAAAGTAGAAACTTCACATGAAACAGATTTATTTGAAAACAGAGTAACTCAGCAACAGAAGGATCTCAACGAGAATAATGTATCTGACTGCAGTGATTTACCAGTTTGTTAAAATTAGGTGTCAAGTTGCTTGTAACAATTATTTGGCATTGCTTGGTAAGTTTCTCTTTCAAATTTACTAACATTTGGCAGACTGCATGAATTCTTTTTGGCAGGCTGTTGTTTGCCCACCTCTAAAAGGACTATCAGATTAAATGAGGAAGGAATGTGTTATATAGAATTTTTTCTATTACATTGTTGATTAATTGATTCATTTTCTATGATTTATCAACCCTTTGCAGGTTATTTAAAGCCAGAAAATATTTTTAGAGTGTGAGAATGTCTTTTTTTTTTTGAGATAATAATAATTTAGTGATACAAGTCTTACCCATGATTTCTCTTGAACACTCATATCTGCTCAATATGAGCATTCGAGAAAAACCATGGGAAATTTGTAGGTTAAAAACAGTAATTTCACCTTGCTAACCAGACACTTCCTCTGTAGCTAAATAGTATAGCACGTCAGGCTATATGACGGTTCCATGTAGGATACAGGTTCGATTCCTGTCGAATGACACATATTTTCTATGAAATTTCTCAAACATTTAGGCCAATAAATGTTATTAGTACTGTTTATTATAAATAGAGCATTTACTTAAATATTTGTATCTATAAAAATAATGTATAAACAATAAATATATTAAAATAATTGTTGGACTTTTCAATATATATATATATATATACATATATATATATAAATGGACCCATTGCACCCTGTATAGTTATTTTCTAAGCGTAGCTTAGATGTGGCACAAGGCCGAAAGTATGGTGCACCTAGTGAGGATCGAACTCACTTTTCAGTTGTAACTGATCTAAAGAGACAAGCTTGCTAACCATTACAGCACAGAGAGGTGCCCAATCACACACTATATATATATATATATATATATATATATATATATATATATATATATATATATATATATATATATATATATATATGGGGTAAATTGTTACCATTTTATATTTTTAATTTTGCACATCTGCATAGTTTGTTTTTTTGATTTTGTCGACTGCTCAGTATAGTAGGGTCAGTTGGGTCAGTCTGTGAGAAAAAGGACACTATGATGCAATTCACTCTGCCAAAATTTGGAAATGGGATGCTGTACTGCTATGTATTTGTGCCAGAAGCTCCAATATGAACATTTCAAAGTGTTTGGGTGTCAATCTGAAGATAGTGCAAAGGATTCGGAAAGAGTTGGATGAATCTGATGGTGATTACAAAGGAAAACTCACTCTGATTGTTCTGATAAGAAAAGAACTCCAAAATTTGTTGGTGAGGGTCTCAAACTCAACACAGAGGCCTACATCAAGTGCCTTGAGAAGGTAGTGTTGCCCTGCATCAAGAGGGTGGCTGCTGGGAGACCCTATGTCTGGAAACAGGACTCTGCACCATGCCACACAAGCAGGAAAACCCAGTCATGGCAGTCAGACAATTTCTGCAAACATATATCACCCCTTACATCTACAGGCTGCCTAACACTCTAAACTGTAACCCCCTTGATTATTATGTGTGGGGCACATTTGAGTGAAAAACCAACAAAACTCCTTGTAATACCAAAGATGAACTGAAGGCAAGGATTATGGCAGCATTCACCAACTTAAACAAGGAGACCATCCAGAAGAGTTGCAGGAGATTCTGAAGTTGTCTGGAGGCCGTGGCTGAAACCAATGGTGATTTTATTGAATAAATTTGCTCTTTAGTATTTCAAGATATTTTTGTATAATTTTGGTAAATATATCTGTTAAAATGAGATGTCAAAACTGGAATTGTTTCATTTTGACACTGCTTCCCCTAATCCTTACACTTGTGATGCTTTATCATTCTTCCTTGGTCAACATAGTAGTAAACAATAGTTTTTGGTCCATCCACAACATGGTCAATAACTTCTTTTATTGTTTACATTATTCGGACTGTTATCCTCATCTTCATTGCCATATTCCCAATATGATGGGTAAATACATAATGTAAGTAACCATAATACCTAATCTCAGAGATATAAACAAATGTCTTTTATATGTAGTGGGTTATATACAACAACAACAGCATTGGCACAAAATTCCATTCTGGTGAAGCTACATTTCAAATGAATTTGCCACCAAAGATACTTTTATAGCAATTTTTCTTTCTCATATAAGCATAAAAATAAGTGCCTACATTTCTATCTGTCAGTTCTCTATTAATCTTATATATACATACACACACACATACATATAACACAAGAACTTTTATGTTCTTACATTCAAATGCGCCCACCCAGCACATATACAGAATCTTTTATTCAGCCACACCCTGTTTTAGCTTAATGACGTAAAATATTTTGTTTTTTTGAAATATTAAATTTTGTTTATTGCAAGCATGAAGGTCTATCTTTGCCATATTTGTTGAGGAAAATCAGTGTAATTGAGAGTCCTTATAAAAAAAATTCCTTTTTTAGTGTGTGCATTATAGAAGAAAAAGTTAAGAGTTCTATGAATGAATGCTAAGGAGAAGAATATTGTAGAGAGATTCTGCTACAGTTTAAATGGTCGAGGTTGAGAACTTTCAAAGAAATTGAATTCAACATTTTCAAAAGAAATGAATTTCAACAAGTAGAGGAATTTTATGCATATAGTTTTATATAATGAATAACATAATTAAAGAAGAGAGAAAATATACGTGTATGGACATGGATGAAACAGGAAGGAAAAAATTATATGCTCTACTGTTAGAAAATATGTGTGTGTGTGTGTGTGTGTAATGTGCCATGTGGCCTGAGCTGGCCTTAGGGTCCTACACACATCCAAACTTTGATATGAGGCCCTCCTCTCTACTACATGTCAATGTCAAAGTTTCCCAATCTGGGAGCCACAATACCTCATAGGAAAATTGGGGAGAAGGGCAGCACTTTTTTAAATTACCAAAAATCAGGGAATTATCCAATTTAAATGAGAATTTCAGTAGATATTCATTAATTATTTACTTTTATAATGAATAGGTTTCTTTATCTTAAAAAAAATCTGAGAAAATGTTATTCTTTTTGTAATAACCACCAATATTTTCATGACTAAATTTTACTGAAATTAGCGCTTCTGTTCTCCCCACCAACTCACCAGTAGGCATGGGACCCCATCCAGTTGAAAGGTTCGGGGTAGTAAGCATTGGCCCTATCAATTATTATAGGTTATTAGGTAGAAAAAAATTTAAAAAGTACAAAAAGCAAAAAAAAAAACGCTGCTGAAATTAGCCCTTTTGGGGCTCCAACCTCATTGGGGATTTCTGCATAGTATGCACCACATTGGCCAGGCAGATACATGATGTATGTTATTAGTTGATGACTGAATCTAACGTCAGTTTAAAAATAATTTAAAAAATGGTGGATGGTCATAAAACAGTGTTGAAATAAAATATCAGAGGCCACAATGAGGCCCCCCAAAAAACATGACCGGATGTGATAGCAATATTCAATTCATGGACGAATAGTGGACTTTTGTGTAAGATAAATTCTGTTTTGAAAAACTCTCTAGTACAGCATAGTGAACCAACTTTCCTAGTAGCAGACCTAGCAAGTAATCCAATATAATTGCTCCACTTCATGTCAATGGAAAATGTTAGCCTAAGAAAGCACCCACCTGGAAGTCAGCATTGTCCATGCTGGTAGAAGGCAAAAGAAATTCTCTGAGACAATTGAAAGAGAGCAATTTAGTTTTGGAGGCATTCAAATTAACAAGCCATTTCTTGCCCCAGTTAACAGATTCTATTCTCATGAGCTTAATTATAATGAGCTATACTTAACAAAATGAAACTATACAACAGAAAGGCTACTAACACTAATAATTATAGTTATTTTGAATATTTATGCTATAGCAGTGACAGTTAATAATGACTGACTATGCTTCACCTAAGAAATTAAGGCAACACTTAAATAAAAAAGTGAAAATTTGAGGGGAATATTTTTTGTAGATTAGCATTCATTAAACCTTCCTCAAGACATGACATTTGTCAGGATAGAAAAAGATTGATATTTTATCCATTGAGAAGGGGATCCTGTTTTTAATATCAATATAGTATAAAATCAGTCCCTGATTTTTTACAGTTATTGGAACTAACTGTTACTTAGAAATGTCAAGTTGTTAACTTACATTAATATTTGTATTTTTTTTTTTTTCATTTTCTGAATTTTTAAAACTTTTAACATTTTCTTTTTAAACATTTTGGTTTCAGTCAGGGGATTTTTTCCATATGCACAAACATTGAAGGAGGATAATAATTATTTATCTTAACTGAAGAATAAATGGCTATATACTTTTATTATTCTTTGTAAATTTTTTGTTCTTTTGATAAAAATGTATATATCTGTTCTTTATTTAAAAGAAATCTTTCTGTAATGAAAAAAATTTCTGTTTCTATATGCAGAACAGCTAAGTTTAAATAACTCTGTAAAAAGTCAAGGATCGATTTTATACTGTGTTGATATTATGAAAAGTAACCCCCTTCTATAATGATAAAAATTAATATTTTTCAATTCTAACAAATGAGAAACGTCTATTGAGAAAATTCTAATGAATGCTAATCTATCAAAAGATTTTTTCCTATTTTTTATGAGTGGACCAGTCTAGTTAAGTAGTGCTGAAATTAAAAATATTAACAAGACAGTCACTTTTTAGAGTACTGGAAATAGTCCCCTAGAGCTTGGAAAAAAAAAAAAAACTGAAGGAGGTGAAAATTAGTGGAAGAGTTGAGACCATCAAGACAAGGACATTATTGAAAACAATAAAAAAGTGCTGGAATGTTTAAAAGACTTTGGTGTCAATTAAGCTCCAGTGTAAGATACCAGTTTCTACTGGTAAGTAAATAATATTAACTCTTCTTATATGTGTTGTTCTCCTTCAGGATGTTGGCTCCACAATTTCCTATCCTCTGGGGTAGTAAGCATCGGCCCTATCAATGATTATAGGTCATTAGGTAGAAAAAAAATTTTAAAAGTACAAAAAGCAAAAGAAAACACTGCTGAAACTATTCCTTTTGGGGCCCTAACCTCATTGGGGATTTCTGCATAGTACACACCACACTGGCCAAGCAGATGCGTTCTTATGGTCAATAAATCTAAATGGCACAGTCATTCGTATCTGAGGATGCCATCTCTAAGTAATATATCCCCTCCCTGTTCCTTTCCTCCTCCCATCCATTCATACATGCTCGTTTATTAAGTTAACCAATGCTTCCCTCTGCTCCTCTTGTTTTCAGTATGTCCTGAAGGACATACTGAAGGAGTGTCATCTTCTCCAAGCCCTCCTTCTTCATTATATATCCCCAACTGTCTCTCTCTGATTCTAAGTACAATTTTTCTTTTCATTCTTTTTGTACTTATGTTCTTTAAAACTTCCTTGTTGTTCACATGTTCAGTCCATGATATTCTCTGCATCAATCTGAAGAACCACATCTCTGTTGCATCAAATCTCTTCTTCAACTGTAAAGAAATTGTCCTTTCTTTGTTTCTAACAAAATTTTCATATTTCTTTATACTTTGCTTAGTTTCTGGAAGGAATGTTTTGCTATTCCAATGCACCTTCATATTTCTGCATCATATTTTTTCAGTGTCAGTTACTACACAACCTAGATAGTTAAATTTTGAAACTTACTTGATTCTCCAATTTGTAGCTCCAACCTTGGACTGTTTCTTGCTGAAAGCCATACATTGTCTTCTTATGGTCAATAAATCTAAATGGCGCAGTCACTCGTATCCGAGGATGCCAGTCTACTAGGGCGGCTAGCTAATCCCCATTGAAGACGCCTGTTCACAGAGCCCATCCGTGGTTTATACTGCAACTATGCTGAGCAGACATTAGTTACAGTTTCTGGGAGAGAGCGCATTATCTAGCATGATCAACAGTCTGAACAAGGCTAGCACATTCAAACCCTCAGTCACGATGACTTGTGACTTTGTGCAAGCACAACCACTGATGGGTCCCAAGGATTCTGTCTACCCAATTTCACTTACAAGGTTTGGGTCAACTCATGGTATGGTTTTCAGGCACATTCCAAAGGTACCACATGCTGGGGTCACCTCTTCAAAAAATCAACTTCCAGACAAATCAACCATGGTGAGATTCAAATCTGGGTTTCATGGTCTGAAAGCAAATGTTCTAACTACTCAGCCACGTGCCCATAATTACAGTCAATAGTTAGTCCTTTATTCTTACTTTCTTTTACTACCCTGCCTAGGCATTCTAGTCAACACAGTGTTGTCTGTGTATCTTACATTGTTACGATTATGTCTATCAATAAGATAGGACCTAGTTCTCTTAGGATCATTGTGCTATATAGGTTAAATAAATCCAGCAAAAAAATACATCCTTGTCTTACACCTTTTATTATTGTTTCATACTTGCTCAACTCCTATTCTATCTTTCTTATATAAACCAAGTTTTCCTGGCAGTTCAAATAGATTTTTGAGTCATTTATTAATATCCAATTAGCAAGCCTATCTCTTTTTCATCTCTATTTCTTTTCACCTCTAAGTATTCATTTATTTTTCATTTTTTTTCCTTTCACTTGGTTTTCTTTTCAATTTTCTCTTATTTTTCCTCTTTCAAACCCTCTTTTTCCCTATCCTCCTTTGTTTTTCCAATTACTCTTCACTTAATATTATTATATCACTTCCTCAGTTGGAAAATATGCAATATGTCTGCAATACTCCATTTGTAATCTGATCTGACTCTTGTAAAGATAGAGCATGGCAGGAGGAAACAGGTACTTTCTTGAGCAGTACAAGGAATCAAACATTTTCCCAGCATCTTTAGCAATGGATTGGATACATGTGTTCCACTTGGGGTCTGGATTGAACATATTGAAATAAGCATTCAAGCCTAGGAACCTCATTAAGAGTACAATGTGACAGGAAAACTTGGTTGTCTTCATGATGAAATGTTACTAACTGTCTTTGGGAGGTACTGAATGTTACAAGTCAGTTCTACTGTGGGGAAAATGAAATAAAACCAATAAATAAAATAATAATAATAAAAATAAATTAATTTTCCCATGATGCAAGTTATAAAGAAACTGGAAAGAGTTTCTAGTCATGTGTGATTTTATAACCCCCATTTCTAGAAAGGACAAAATATTTCTTTTTCTCCACTTGTGGTAATAGCATTACCACTGGGGAATGTTAGTTTCACCAGGCCACTGATAACTGAACTTTTTCCACTTACCAACGATATTGTTGGACATGTTTTATCAGTTCTACTCATGAAGTAGAGGTTCAGTCTTCCCAACTCGGTTTAAAGCTGACTTGAGCTCAACCAGCTTTACCCATTCATATCCTTACTTCCCATAAATTATTTTAGAACCAAAAAGAAAAATGGACATACTCAAAAGACCTTCCAACTTTGTTTCAATCCAGTCAGCATAAAAGGAATAAACATCTATAGCAGAAACACAAGATTTTTGTATGATTCTTCTATCTTCTTTGTTTATATATTGAACATGCACCTTCACCTAAAATATACACATAAAACCCACAACCTTGTGACACACTACTGTTGCAAACTGGTGAATGTGTTTAAATTGATCAGAAGGAATTTTGAGGTTGTATTCTACAACATTCGTTCGCAACAATTATTTAGAACAAATACTTGGAACAAATCATTTAAATAAAGTTGAAAACAAGACAAAAGTTGAATGCATAGCAATAACATCAATTTATATACAATTTAATATACAGTGGGTTTAAGTTTTGATGAATCAATGAGGATTAGTGTATTTAATTGTGTATTATTTTATTGTGAATGTTTGGATGCATTTACAGGTGTTGATTGGATTTGTTCACAGAGTTAAACTGTTTGTTTGATCACGTACAAAAATGTTCGGTGTTGAGGTTGAATCGTTAGTGTGTGTTATACAAATATTCAAAGTTGTTCAAAGTTGCGTACCTTTAACTGCTTGAGAAAAAATAGATTGTTAGTTACTGATACTTGTTATGTAGTGAGAAATATCACTTTGAATGTGTTATGTCATGTATATTGCTAAGTAAGCATTCGACCTCTGTTCTAATTTGTGTCCATTTATCATATGAGCTACCTGCTCATATGCAAATTATACTAATTTGCATATCACTACATCTCCCTATAACGGAGAGGCCTTATGCCGCAAGTACTTCTTGTACTTTTTCTTGTGCCCTCCTGAACATCTTCCTTTATCTCTCTCCTTTCCCTTGGAGATCTAGATCTATCACGTCTTTCCCTATAATCGAACTGTTCCTCTTGCATACTGTGGTCTTCCTCTTCTAACTTGTCCCATTCTACTTCTTCCTCTTCTAACTCATCCGTCTCTACTTCTTCCTCCACAGTTTCATTCTGCATTAACTCTTCTGTTACGTCAATAATGGGCATCTCTGAAGGCATTTCCTCATCCGATTCTTCTCCTTGGGATCTTATTTGGTCAGCATGAGCTAGAACACTGTTCCCATTTTCTTTATTTAATATTGCAGTATTATGTCCTTTCTGCATAATAAATTCGGCTGACTCGGGTTGCATATTCCTATTTCTTTTGTACCACATCTTTTGATTTGTGGCATATGACATAGTCAAAGGGGACCTTAATTGTCTGCCCATTAAGGCAGATGGACTTTCTGGCCTGCCTGCATGTGGAATTGTTCTATAACTTAATAGTAGTCTTGGTAGAAAAGCATCGACTTCCTCCTTCTGTTGCAAGCATGCTTTTATGCCCTTCTTTACCGTCTGAACCATCCTTTCCGCTGTCCCATTACTCTGAGGGTAGTAGGGAGGGGTCTTGTAAGGTCTGCATCCTATTTTTCTTAGCCATTCATGCAAATCGGCATCCACAAATTCTGGTACATTATCAGTCACCAATGTTCTCGGTGTCCTATTTCTCGAAAATATTACTCTTAATATTTGTTTTACGGTGGTACTTTTTTTATCAGGTACTCTCACCACTTCAGGCCAACCTGAATATGCATCTACTAATATTAATAATAGTCCTATCCCATTGACATAGACATGGTCCATGTGTACTCTGCTCCATGGTTCTACTTCTCGGGGCCATACATGTATTTTCTTTTGCTTAAAATTCCTGAGTTCTGTGCATTTTTTGCATCTTCTTACGTAGTCTTCTACGTCTCTTGAGTACCCCGGCCACCACGCTTCAAATTTTAATCTTCTTTGCATAGCTGCCACTCCACAATGTACGTTATTGTGTACACTTTTTATAACCTGTCTCCTCTGTGTTTCTGGGGGAACTACCAAGTCTCCATTACATATTATCGCGTTTTCTATAGTTATTCTATGTCTAATTTCTTTGAATGGTCTTTCAGCCATTGAAAAATTTCCCCAGCGATTCTGTTTTATCCTCGACATTATTCTATTTAACACTGGGTCATTTGTAGTTTCAGTAGCCATTTTATCTACAGATATTACATCGGTTTCTACAAGGTGCAAGAATGTGTCTTCAAATTCCTTGTCATTTTTGTCCTTCTCCTCTCTATAAAACCTCAATCTAGATAAGGCATCAACGTGCGGTATCGTATTCCCTTTAACATATTCAATGTCAAAGTCGAACACCATCAGTCTAATCGCCCAACGTAATATTCTGGATGTCGTAACTTTCGGTAGGTCTTTTCTTGGCTTGAAAATAAATTCCAGTGGTCTGTGATCACTTTTCAACAAGAATTTTTTTCCCATCAAAAACTGTCTTGCTCTATCCGTTGTCCACACTATGGCTAGTGCCTCCCTTTCTATATTCGAATAATTGTGTTCAGTTGTTGTTAATCTCCTTGATAAGTACATTATGGGATGCCCATCTTGTGAAAAAATACCAGATATGGACTGCTCACTAGCGTCAGTAGTTAGTTATGTCCTTCTTAGGGTCAAAAATTTGTACTATTGGCTTTTTTGCCAGAATCTGTTTTAAGTTTTCAAAGGCTTTCTGTTGGTGTTCTAACCAAATGAATTCCACATTTTTTTTTTTTAACTTAGCAAATGGTTCTGTCAACTCATTATATTTTGGTACATATTTTCTATAAAAATTTACCAAACCTAAGAAGGACTCCAACTCTTTTTTTTTTTTTTTTTTATTTTCGGTGTAGCAACTTTTAGAATTTTCTCTATTAATACTTTATCTGGAGAGATCCCTTCCTTTGATATTGAGTAACCCAAGAATGATATTTCATTACTGTTGGTTACACACTTTTTGTATTTATTGCCATACCAGCGTCTCTTAGCGGTTCAGTATATTTTCAGTTTTTCTTTAAATCATCTTCATTTAAATCTCCAATACATATATCGTCTTGATAACAGATGGTATTTTCAACATTTCCTATTACTTTTTCAATAGCTTTTTGAAAAATTGCACTTGCTGTTTTTATGCCATACGGCATTCTTTTCCACCTTAACAGGCCTATAGGTGTGTTTATGGTCGTCACTTCTTTAAACTTTTCATTTATCGGTATTTGGTGGTAAGCTGATTTTAGGTCTATCTTCGAAAATACTTTAATTCCAGCAAGTTTATGTAAAGCTACTTCCACATTCGAAATAGGGTACGAGTCAGCACAAACTTTATGGTTCACCCCTATTTTATAATCTCCACAAATTCTCAGGTCACCATCTTTTTTTTTCAATACCACAATGGGTGATGCCCATTTACTTCCTCCTGGAGGGCAGGTTCTAATAAGTCTTCCTTTATTAGCTTTCGCAATTTAGCTATTACCAACGGTAATAAATGCACTGGTATTTTTTCTCGCTTAGTAGTAGGAGGGGAAACATTTTCTTTTAATTTCAGGCTAGCTTCATAATTTTTTAATTTTCCTGTTTTTTCTATTTCTATCTCATTAATCAACTTCGTTGAATTTATTTTTAACATGTCATTCCCCAGTAGTCCATGCGTTTTTCGGCAATTTGTAACTATAATGGGTACTATTTCATATTTTCTTTTTAGTTCTATTGAACCTTCAAAGTAACCCATAATTGCTATAATCGAGCCATGAAACTGACGTAATTGTACGTTGTTTTTTTTTTAAAAACGGTTTTCCCATTTTTTCCCACAAATTTCTGGGTAATATCGTGACCTCACTACCTGTGTCGATTTGCATTTCGACAATACAGTCGTTGATTTTCACTTTTATTTTTGTATCTCCGTTCTTAGATCCAGTATTTTGTATATTATCCTTTTTTACATTTAAAAATCTGTCTATTTTCATCCTCTACTCTTTCCACATTTTTCGTTTTACATACTTCTTTGAAGTGATTTTTTTTTAAACACTTTGAACACGTCTTTCCAAAGGCTGGGCATTTTTCTTTTTACATTTCATGAATTTTTCCACAGTATGTACAATTTTTTCTTTTTGTTTGTACTGTATATGTTTCAGCCATTATTTCTTCGGATTTATTTTTATTTTGGTTGTAGGTATGTATTAATTCCTGCTGTTGTATAAATTCTATACACATATTCAAAGGCATGTTTGTAAGTTGTAACTGTTCCATTAACTTATATCTATGTGCTGAATTATGTATACCTTCAATTAATCTTAGTTGGATTAATTCGTCTTTCGTTGTCTGCTCTCCTGTTCCTAGTTTTTTGAATTCACAGTATTTACTCGCACTTCTTAACCGGTGTAAATATTTTACTATCGGTTCATCCACTTCCTGCTTCATTGCCATAAACTTGGTCCTTTCTGCAATCACCAGTCTTTTCTTTGGCCTCATGTTTCCCTTAATAACCTGACTTATTTCTTCAAAAGTCATTTCTTCTAGTTCTCGAGGGTAAACCATTGTAGCAACCTTCATAATCGCTTCACAACCAGCAGTAGCCATAAACAAGTCGGTGATTTCATTTTCCCCTCCTCTGTTTTTGTTGTCTTTCAACTTTTTACATCTTGCATTAGCATCAAAGCAACGAATCCACGTATCTACGTACTCTGGGTCTTCAAGGACCAAAGAGTATCCTATCGGCGACGCCATTGTTATGTCGTGTATATTGCTAAGTAAGCATTTGACCTCTGTTCTAGTTTGTGTCCATTTATCATATGAGCTACCTGCTCATATGCAAATTATACTAATTTGCATATCACTTTGAAAGTATAGTAAGTGAAGTTTGAGAAATGTTCTAGAGAGAGATAGTGTGCCCGAAGGTTGCTGAGTCAGAAAATATTTTGTGCGGCAAAGTCAGAGTTTTGACTGGCATGGAATTGATGGGCATCTCTCTAGGTGTGGAGGTTTGACTGACTGAAATGGTTAGAAATTCTTTATTTATAGATTTGAGAGAGGAAATTTAGGCTCAGAGGCGATCGAGCACCAAAAAGATTTTTCACGTGAATATTACAGTTTTTTAGGCTTTTGACCAATGAGAAACTGAGCTTGCTAAAATTGGAGTTCTGATTGGATGGAAGGTACATTGGTGTAAAATGGATTGTTCTGAAAGGGGTGAAAGGATAATGTGGATTATTCCACACTACCCCCATTGAGCTGTGAGAGTGAGGCAAATGGATAGATCAGTTGCCAGGCTCTGGTTATAACTGCAAAATCATCTTCATATATATCTGCTAATGATCTGCCAATGTTCTTAGGTAGATCATACAAACCCAGGTTGTGTGTGTGTGTGTGTGTGTGTGTGTGTCTGTTCGTTTATATATTGGATCGGATTTCCTATATTTTTCAACCGATTTCAACAAAACTTCACAGGACTATGTAAAAATACCTTGTGGTGGTTCTGACAGTGCCAAAAATTGGAAAAACAATTGTTTTTGCACAAAATCAATTTGAAAACACGATTAAGTGGCATCGCTGTTGCAAGAATTAAAGAGGGACAACTCATATAGAGTTATACTTATTATAAAATAAAACCCAGGTTGTTTGTGTGTGTGTGTGTGTGTGTGTTCATTTATATATGGGATTGGATTTCCTACATTTTTCAACTGATTTAAAAAAAACTTAACTTTTCTTTTGGCAGGTAGTGTTTCTTATTGTCTTGCACACTTTTTTCTTTATTTTTACATTCAGAATGATTTAAAAATTCCATTTACAAGACAATTGTTTATAACAAAATTCTATTCAATTGGTAGACTCATAACGATTGAAAACAATGTTTTTGTTTGAGTTTGGGTTTGACCAATTCGTAAGAGAAAAAAAACAAAACAAAAAAAAAAAAACTAATTAAGACATGTGTGTCCATCAACCTTAAACAATAATCTTTGTCAATTTTATTTTTCAGTCTTTATGATGGTCGATACTTGATCTATCTCTTACTGTTATATCCCCGGGCAATGCCTGGCTCTACTGCTAGTCATTAATATAAAGCAAAAACAGGGTAGGACCAATGAGAAAGCCTTGGAGGATGTCTTCATTGATTTCATGAGCTTCAAAGGACTGGCCATTATGAACAACATTCATGAACTTACCATGATAAGAAGGATTTGATAATTGACAAGATTCTTCCAGAGATCCTATAGTTGGAGAGTTTGTATAGCAACCTCCTATTCCACACATCAAGGGTCTTTGAGATATCTAAGACAATCACTCTCATAATAAATTTATTATCAAGCACTTCACTGACTGTATAATGACAGTTAACTCATCATCAATGGACCTGGAGGAGGGAAATCTATATTGTTTTCACAAGGAGGTTGTTTCTGTTGAGGTGATTGACAATTTTCTTGTCTAGTTTTTATTTATTATTTTTTTTTTTTTTTTTGTTTAGCGGCATAGCAACCTCTATGGGTTATTTAATGCTGAAATCTAAATATTTTGTATGCAGTTTTGTTTTGAGATAATAATGGTTTTAATGATACACATCTTACTAATTAACCCATAGCTGGGGGAAGAGGTGGATTCATACCTTTCCCAAGGGTATTTTTACATAAGTGAATAAAAAAGAAACCAACGGGAATTGGAACTCTGCTCACTGATTAACAATTCTGAGCCATTATCCATTACACCACCCACACATTCGAGCTTACAGCACCTAGTATTCCCAAGTGGTCACTCATCTAGGTACTGACCAGGCTCAACATTGCTTAACTTTGGTGATTGTATCGGAACCAATGTTTCAATGTGATGTGATCATAAGATATAGTTCTTATTTAGTACCGTTCAGTTATTGCTCACATTATTTCAAATGAGTCTGCATTAATCAGCACTACGTCACAAAATTAACAAATCACTGTTTTAATCCACCGGGCTATTGTCTCGTGTGATAATCCTGAGTGTAGAAGATGAAGCCTTAAATCTAATCTGCCTGCTCCTGAGACTTCTGCAGCTTGTCATGCTTGACTGCATTCACCAAAATATTTTTCTTATTGCTGCTGCTGCTGTTGAAGACTTACTGTCATTTCTCTTTCTTTATTCCTTAACGGATCCCATATTGTATTTATTTCTATGCTAGGCCTACTAAGGGGGTCCTCATAGCTTTCAGACATTTCACTCTCCAGTATTCTTCTTTGTCTAGTATTTTTGTTTCATTCCACAGGATTTAGTTATTACTCTTTTCCCTCCATACATTATCAGTCATGCCTGATTTCATTGTCTTGCCTCTAATTATGGTTTTTCTCCTATCTCACTTTTAGGGGTATCTACTTTCACCTTTATATTCTTTGCCAGACTGCAAGTGATGGAATACACACAGTTCTTGCTCATGTTCTCCTCTGTGTTAGGTTTGACTCAACAAAGATTTCTATATAGGGTTGAGCTGCTTCTGAATCTTGTCCTAATGTTGTATGGAGCACATATCTTCTGAATATTTCCAATAAACTCTTAATAAGGTCAGACCATGGTAATTTTTCTGTCCTCTCCTTGACTATTCCCTTTCAACCTACAGAATCTGATATTATGTTTGCAAGGTTTATTGCAGTTTTTATAATGAAGGTTATGTTTGATGCTGAACATCTGTTGACATGTGTCTAAATCGTCACTTATGATTTTTGTGTGGTGTTATAAGCACTGGACAATCCCTTTCTTAAATGCTGTACTGATGGTGGGAATTTTAGGTCAACGTACTGTCTGGTGATGGTTGGCTTGTGATATATAGATGCCGTGAATCCATTCTGGTGAATGCAGTCAAGCATGACAAACAGCAGCTGGAGTCTCAGTAGTAGGCAAATTAAGCTTAAGGTTTCAAGTTCTAGACTCGGGAATGTCCTACAGGTAAATAGCCTAGTGGATTAAAGCATTGGCTTGTGGATTTGGTAAAATAGTAATTGTGTGTTCAATCCTTAGGCTGGATAGTATGGGGTGAACCAGGGTAAGCAATAAGTGAACGGTATTAAATAAGAACTAGACATGACATAGTGAAGCGAGAATAATTTACTCCTGTCTATTAATTTTAAATGGTTACTCAGACTTACAAGCACCTGATTAAAGCTGGAGAAATTATTGCAATGATGATACCAAAAATGATGAGTCTGAGTGTAAATAATGACATATACCAATAATTCAGACAAAAAATATCTATCACTTTTCTGAAAGGAGTTTTTCAGAAAGATTTTATATAAAGATTTTATTATTCTTTGCATTTATCACTTCCTAAATTCTAACCTTTCCTAGTTTTTCAGACACAAAATTAATCCAAAGCTTTTTAAATTAATTTTATTCAATTTTTGAATCTCCAGATTGGTCTATTGAAGAATTTTAGTTGATAATTTAGTGGGCACATTGAAGTTATTCAACCAAGAGAATGATTATACAAACAATTACATACAAATACCAACATACTTTATTACCTGAGCAAATTAAATAGAAAGAAATACAAAAAACGGTAAATGAAGATATATATGTAGATATATCCGTTTTTTTTGTATGTACATATATATATATATATGAAGTTTCTATGAAAGATTATGAAAGATTTCTTTGTCTATTATTTTGGTAGAATTATTAGACGTTCTTGTGAGAAGTCATGTAAGTTTAGAGCATTTATATGCTGTGTACAAATCTGTGTTGTATACAATGCAGAATGAAGTTCACTGAGGGCCAAAAAGTTTTTCAAAACTAGTACCCCAAAATAATGTATCAGAATTCAAAATTTAGTAGCATTAAGATTTCAAAATGAATCCCGTTAGCATGTTAGGTTAACTTTTCTCTCTTCCTTAATCAGTATGTACCACACTTGGCTGGTCATGTGATCTTTAATGGCCAATTAGTGAAGCCTTAGTCTTGTTGGGGACATGCAGAATTCATTAATTATGCTTGAAAGAATCAGAAGGAATTTGTGTAGGTTGCGTGACTTTCTGTATCCACAACAAATAAATAAACGAAATTTAAAATATGATTAAGAATGGGACATATTCAATTAGAAATTAATACAACATTTATATACAATTCAAAACAATATACAAACAGGATAATTGATATATGTTATGTTGGTGAAATGTGTATGAGGTTTTTTTGATCTCAGAATGTCTCTCTTTGTAATTGTTCATTCATTTACAGTCTTTTTAAGTTTGTGTTGATATTAATAATTGTCAATATTAAGTGTCTCTTTTAGAAGGAGTTTTTAAGAGTGATCTACCTTTAACTGTAATGTAATGTTTTTTTAAGGTCGTTCGCACATTGATGTTTACTTAATAGGTAGCGAATATAATTCACTTTAGATAAGCAATGTTGAGAATTGATATCCACAGAGTTCATTAAGTTTCGATCGGGAATGAGTCAGCGATGATGTATCTTTGCACGGAAAAATCGTGATTTAGAGTGACGTGGAGTATTTTGGCAAGTTCTCTGTGGGTGTTTGTTACTGACTGCCTGGGGCGGTCAGCGTTTATTTTTATAAGGCCTGAAAGTCCGAAGGTGGCTCACTTGAGTTTTGGCGCAATTTCGTTCTGCATGTGAACTTTCAGTGATGAACCAATGAGATTGTTTGTTTCGCTTAGTGCAGTTTTAATTGGTTGAAGTTTTCCGTATGTAGGCATAAGATATAGATTGTTCTGTTGCTAGGGTTGAAAGGTAAGGAAAAAAGGACGAGTCTACAGTCTGAACAGCAAAGAGAAATGTTTTGGGTAGATGCCATGAAGAGGAGATATTTCCTAAACATATAGGAAAACCACAAATTTTTACAACATAACATATTGGATTTGTGAATAAGGAGAGACTATGTATAAAATAAATACTTCATACATGTTCTTATTTCTACCTAATCATTCTTTATTTATTGTTTATCTTTTTGTTTTTAACATTTGGGTAAATATCTGTACCTATGACAGGTACTAATAAGGTCATCCAATATATTTGATAAACCAAGCAATAACATCAGCAATTACTCAACTTAATTTCCATATATTTTGTTTCATATAGAATAAGTTAATTTTATGTCCTCAAACAATATTGATGTTATCCTGAAAATTCATCTTGTCCTGTTCATTTATTTTCATGTGAATTATTTTAAAGAGTGTAAAATTACAATATATGATTGATATCAGCTATAGTTCCTTGTCAGCTTAAGTTTGTGAAATTTGAAGAAGGAAGAAGAATTGTGGTGATAGAGAAATAAATAGATAAAAATGGATAACAAGAAGACCAAAATTTTAACCATTAAGAAAGCTTTCACAACCATGATAAAAAGCCATGAACCAAGGAGAACCCATTTCAAACCCATGAGTAAATTTTGAGGTTTGACCAATGGGTTGAATGCATGCACTTGGGTTCTCTATGTTAAATAACTGCCCTTGTGTTGCATCCTGACTCAGTGGAGAGTCATTGGTAAATACCAAATAACTAACAGTAAAGAGACACAAATCAACCTTTTTATCCTGTCTTTTTCACCAAAGAAGGATCCCTTTGATCTTGTCTCCCAACTCCATTTTCTCTCTTCCTCACTGAAAGACTATTCATTTTCATTTCCTTTTACGGTCAAAGGGAAGAACTTTCTAACTTTCATTTCATAAGTAATTTCAGTTAAAATTTGTGAATTTTACGTTTAAATAAATTTCGACATTTGACAATATTTTCTCTCTTTTTTTTTTTTTTATTCAAAAAAACTTTCCCCAACAAGAGTACTTAAACTTTTACACAGATCTCTTACCTTCTTCCTGCTATATCTCTGGTGAGTTGTAGCTACCTTGCTCATTAGCGGTTTTTCAAGAGAAATGCCCTCTCTTCCTCCTTAGTGTTTTTACCTCTGAAATTTGGTATAGGACAAGTATAAAAATCTTTTTTCACTACTTTCTCTTGCTGCATTACAAAGTCCTGTACCTAAATCATTGTCTGTGATATTTTACTTCTACTGTTTATAGTTTGTGCAACAGTTCAATGTTTTGGTGTTTTTTCCAGTCATTACAAACCACTACTAATACTAAATGTATTTCTGTTAAAATAAAAATGTGTTCTCTCGCTATCTCAATAATAATAATAAAAAAATATAGAAGAAATTAGTCTGCAGGGGAAATAACTTCACACATTATTTTAAAAGGTTACATCCCCCGTAAAAAGAATTTTTTTTTTTTAATGGAATAGCGGCATTTTTAAATATGGCGGATAGGAGAAAAAACTAGATTAAAAAAGAATATTTTTTTTCCTTTTTGTTGTTTGCGGCATTTGAGAGCTTGCAACGTTTGCAAGAAGCTACGAATTGTATTTAATACCTTTATGTTCATTGTTTGGGACTGCTGTTTTTTTTTTACTTAGAGAAAAATATCTTTCTTTAATAATTTCAATACACAGTATACTTTCAAATTCAATGTGATCTGTTTTTCCTGCCTACTTTCTCAGTACTTTTTTTAAAGTATTTTTGTAGCTTAAATGTAGATACTGCACACCACAAAAAAGCGATACCTAAGTTTAAAATGCATTTTAAAAATCTTTTTCTTGAAGCTTATTTTATTTTAATTTTAATTTCAAGCTAATTAGAATAAGCAAAATACTTTGCTGTATTTCAAATTGAATTTAAATTGATTGCAATGATTTTTTCTGATTATCAGTAAAATTGCTAAAATCATCCATATTGACAAATCTATCAATAAACAATTTTCTTTATTATAAAATCTTTCAAAAATAAAATATACTTTTTCAAACTTTATTTGAGGAATATAAACTGATTTAAAGTTAATCTGAAAAGAAATGTTATTTATTTTTAATTTAAAATATTGCAGAAAAGCATTTTTTTAACACAGAGGTGAGTGCTTTTATGAAGTGTTGACACATCTATTGATAACCTGATGTTTCCAAGATTTATGTACAGTGGAAATAATTGTAAAATTACATGATGAATACAATGTAAACACTTTTTTTAGATAATTCTATACTACCAAGTAATCTTTAAAATTTAAAAGCATTCTAATATTTTATTGAATTTTAGGTACTTTGTCTTTATAGTCTAGCTCATGAAGATGCTTGTTGAAGAAATCTTAGAAAATTACCAATAAATTTTAAATTAACTATAGTTATTGCTCTTATTTTCTGATAATGTTGTATATGGATGTCCATATTTGCAAAAATCAGCATGTTTACAACCACAAAGAATTCAAAATTCTTTTTAAAATACTGGGAGTAAGTATTTCCATTTATGATTATTAAATATAGTTTTTATTTAATAAAATATCACTTGGCTGCTACAAATTAATACAGAATTGTAAAAGTTTATATATTATTGTAATTATAATTTTTAAAAAAAAATAACAATTCTTTAAAAAAATCATCAAAAAAATTTTTTCTTAATATATTTTATTTATAAAAGCAGTTAACAGCATTTCTAATTAAATGTTTTATTTTTATTACATTTTTTATTTTACAATTCAGAGCAGATTTTATGTAATTAGGTTTGACCAAAAACTTTGATTATTTAAATTCTTCTATGACTTTTCTTATAACTAATATAGACTTTATGCACTACAAAAAAGAATTTCTTGAAATTTCATAAAATTAAATAAGTGTGTGATAACAAATGTAAAAAACAAAATTTTCCCAAGATTTTCTAAAAAAGAAATGTTTCAAAAATAATTTAATTCATTTGTTTTTTTTTTCATTTGTGAATAAGTCATGAAAGAATTTTCAAATCAATGTTTTTGCCACAAAAAGAATCCCAAAATTCCCATAACATTTATGGCCCCCATATTGATGTAAGAAAAACATGATTCTTAATCAAAATTTCAAAGGTTCTAAAAAGGATTAAAAAAAAAATTACATAAAAAATTCATTAGTCTTTCCTCTTAATAATAACACAAAGATTTTGATAATAAAACTTTGTTTTTATTAGGTTTGGGGCATTTTTTAACCTCATGTAGGTATACTTTTCAGCGAATCTTTGAAGGTACCAACTTAAATGTATATCTACTTTTATTTGTTCTTTTTCCGTGCATTTCTAGCTAATTTCCCAAAGATCAGAGCCTGTTTAAAGAAAAGAAATCTTAACGGTTTTCTCTCTGATGGCTTGTAGCACATTGGAAAATAAAAAAACAAGCAAAACCCCATGAGAGAAATTGTTGTGGAGTAAAGAGTACACCCTCAGTGACTCTATGAACTCATTCAATACTACTAACCTAAACTAAACAGAGATGCAACTACTAAACTCATGCATAAATTTAGTAGTAGTTGCATCTCCATCAGGCAGTTTGCTTCTAGGTTTGCAACTGACTTGTCAAACTCTTTGCTTTCAAGCTGAGAGGAACCCAGACAAGGCTATGCCTACAGGCAGAGTCTCGCCTGGAGAGGTAAACAAACCCAACCCTGTGTATGCGGGGTCTACAGGGAATTTTTGCCAGAACCTACAGGTTTGAATTCACCCTACATAAAAATACCAGTCTGTCCCAGGATAGTGACAAAACAAGACTTCTGTCTTCAGGCAGAGGGTGACAAGATTTCTATCTTCAGGTAGAGAATGACTCAGTCAGGTTCTGCCTTCAGATAGAGACTCGGCTGAGAAAAACAGACAAGTACTGTACCTGAGCCTGTTTTTGCAGAGGCTGAGTTAATTTTGACCAGTGGCCCCAGTGGAAATGCTCGGGTTCCCCACAGTAAACTTGACTTTGTGTTGCATCTAGTCCACAGTGGGGTGACCAGTCGTATTGGAGTCAGTTTTCATACTAACTATATAGGCATTATATGGCAATAGCCTAAGCATTACATATAGAGAATACTTAACAAATTGTGTTATACCAAGTTTGAGTGTGTGTTATAACAATAACCTTACAATAGAAGTTATAATAGAAATCATTTCCAGTACAACATACAATTGTGAGGGTCATTCACATCATAGCAGCAGAAATAGCCTTGTGTTCACAAGAAATAAAAAACATACATTGCAGAAATAAAACAAACAGAAGGATAACAGTGAAAGCATGTTAAACTGTACATTCATATCATACAATTTTTTATGTGTACTGGTGTGTATATTTTTGGTTACAAATGTTTCATGGTGCATATAATGAAAGTAAGAAGTTACTTTGTATTATCAGACACCATGTCACAGAGAGAGAAGTTGGAAGATTGTTGGTGCAGAGATTGAATTCAACATCTTTTGATACAATGTCCATATTTCTGGCAGGAACAGTTTTTGTTGCATGCTGGGAGAGTTTTTATTATTTTTATTTAATTTATTTTAAATGTTTTCATGTTATTTATTTCATTTTATTTTATTTATAATATTCATTATTATTATTATTTTATATTTTTATTTTATAATAATAATGTTCCTACATCACATCCACACTAAATTAATGGAGCTAATCAGTAGAGATGGATGCCTATTTAAGTTATAAATAGTCTTTGTTTTTGGAGAAATGAACTCTTCTCTCAGAACATGTAGTCATTGGTTTGGATAATGGAGGTTGTTTTGAGTGTTCCATAGTTTGTTTTGGTTGTTCAGGTGTTGATGTTTCTTGCTGTGTTTTTTGTAATAATGTCACAGGTTTTAATCTTTCAGTAAATATTGTGAGGTGTTTTCCTGTGGAATTCTCTATTATGGAGTATTTTTCATGTCTGGTAATAACTTTAAAATTTCCAGAGTAAGGAGCTTTGAGGGTGTAGCGAACCATGGGTTTACATGTTGTTAAATTAGAAACATGTGTGTTTATTCCTGCTAGAAGAAGGTCCACTACAAGAACATGGTGGACTCAGAGATTGAATCTACCATAAAGAAGTGTAAAGAAAACCAACAAGACCGATATATATATATATATATATATATATATATATATATATATATTGTGTGTATTTAGGCAGCATCTTTTCATTCATACACGTTTCATTAAATAATATAGACAAGTGTTGTCTATTTATTTTATGTAAATTCTTTTCATAATGTCTGATAAGTTTGATAACATTATCATTAAACAAAGAAAGAAATTCACAATATTGATCCATATTTTTTAATACATTCTAAGCTTTCGGCTTACATAAGCCATTATCAAAGATGTCAATTACAACATATTAAGCAATATACGGACAAAACAGTAATGATAGTCTGCAATTGTTTACATAGATGATTTCTTAGCAACGATAAACACGTACATATAAGACGCTAGAAGCGAAAATCGCACCGTATCTCATGACGTCACACATGACCATGTGAGAGTGAATTGAAGAAGTATGCAGTATGGGAAGCCATTGGTATAAACCAATGGCTTCTGTTACCAATTATAGACATTTAAGGATATTTGTAGAGATTCCATAGTTGATTTTGTTTAGGTTGGGGTTCAACTATTTGATGTATAATGCTTCAAGGATTTTTAGTTTTTGTCTATTGTTTTCATGTCGAAGTATAATTGTGTTTTCGACAAGTATTTAATGGAATTGTGTGTACGGGCAGGCATGTTTTTTTAAATGCCTAAAAATGTTAGAGTTTTCATTTAAATGTAGTTGAATGTGAATGTTTGTACGTACATGTATGTGTGTACAATGTTCATGGTGTCTCCCACAAATGGGAAGATGCAATCTTCTATGAGAGCTTACATTGTAGATGTATTCACTGAAAATGCAGAAATGAAAAAGAGAATGAGGCAAAATATCACCCAGTATTTATAGTGTAGGGAGAGTGTCCTCTAGTGAACAGTTTGGACAATTAAGGAGGATTTCCTGACTGTCAGTTCTTAACCAGACATAGGTTGACATATATAAGTTCTGTGGGATGTCTGTATTTCTAGCAGGAACAGTTTTTGTTGAATGCTGAGAGAGTTTTTATTATTTTTATTTAATTTATTTTAAACAACATTTTCATGTTATTTGTTTCATCTTATTTTATTTATGATATTCATTATTATTATTATTCTATATTCTTATTTATAATATTAATGTCCCTACATAATATTCAAAATTGGTTCAATGCTAATCAAAATATTAAATATTTTTCAGCCAATGAAATGCTTTAAAAAGAAATTAAAGAAACACATCTACCTTTTATAGAGGCTGATCTTTTAAAAAGGACATTTAACAAACATAGCCAAACAAATTGACCCAGAACAGAAAAAAAAAAAAATAAGTAGTCATGTTGAGATCCAGGTTTTTGTTGCTATCTGAGTGTTGGGATTCCAAATATTTATCAACAACAACACATTTTTAAATGAAACATATAATAAAAGTTTATTTTCTGAAGGAAAAGTAGAAGCAGTATGTCAGTTGAAATAACATTTATATATTCTTTTCTGAAATATACAATAACAATAATTTTAAATTTTCCTGCTGGTTATTCCCTTCTATTGTGTGCATAGACAAGGCCTTTGTCAGTGGCTGTTGACTGTCATTTCTTCCATTGTGTGCATGTGTGTGTACACATCTGTAAATCAAACTGGCCTCAGAAATTATTTTGAACCTCAAAAAACAGTATGCTTTTATTTTTATATCCATAAGGGAGATCCAAAATCTAATTTCACATAGAGGTGAGAACTTTTTGCATACAAGGTTTTCATTAGTTAGAAAATAATTTCACACTGGCTTGCAAAAATCTTTTTCTCAAATTTGTAGGAGTGGTAAAAGGATTTATTGTTATTTTCTAAATGGTCCAAAAATAACATGTCCACAAGTATTTTGGCAGTATTTGCCCTAGTAATGATTGTTTACCCAGCAAAACTTCTGATGAGATTTTATATTAAGTACATATAGGGTTTAATTCAAATATTTAGATTTGGGCATTAAATAAGCTCTAAAGGTAGTATAAAAATGTAAAATTACACAAAAACCATATTCATATTTTTGTGCAAAATATAACAATTTTAACTCCCTAACAAATCCAAATTCTTGTGCCAAACACAAAAACCTTGTTAGTAGGAATAGAAAGGTAAAAGTAATGATTTATAACCCCTTGATGTAATGGAATAACCTGTCACTCGCATGAGTGACTACACTATAGGTAGTAACTACCTATAAGTATCTGTAAGTCAACAGACTATGGAGTCTAGCTGGCATCTCATCCTTGTCGCCACTGTTATATTCCATGCTAATAGGAATATTTACTTGAACAACACAATGGATAAAATAGTAAAGGTTTATTGTAAAAACCAGTACAATAGGAATAAAGGTAACAGTTATGCACAAGATTGTCGCAAGTCAATCCAGTAGTGAGTGCTACTATTGGAAGGTCAGTAGTTCTTGCGTAAGTCTGAGTCATACTCAACAGATCCCAGCTAGACTCTGTAGTCCATTGCCTTATGAATACTTATGGGTAGTTACTATCTATAGTGTAGTCAGTCATGAGGCTGATAGGTTATTCCATTACATCACCCCTTGAAGTGTGGACACTTTTATGCCTTCTCCCTCAATGATTAATTGCTTTCTGAAGCCAACTTCAAACCGCAGTCTTTTTATTCAACAAAAAGGAGGATTGCACCAGGCTCCTGCAATGGCAAAAGTATGCAGGTGTAAGCTTTAAGAAAGCTTTATTCACTGAGAATACAAGGTTCACATATAGTGTCCTTTTATAGTCCCAGTAAATAGAAATAGCTCTCTCAAAGACCAAAGTAACGAAACAAGGGGAGACAACTCTTGATTATTCATAACAACTCCATCTAGGTTTTTTACAAAGGTTTGAGAGCACAGTTCTCATTGTCCAGTAAATATAAAACTTATTTTTTCATAAATTCAAAAAAATGAATTCACAACAATTCACAATGAACTAATTTTGGCAGTTCTTTAACTACTAATTCTTAAATAGATTTTCACACAACTGTAACAATTTCTTTTTACAACCCGTCTAACTTAAAAAAATACACTTTTCTCAAAGGTATGAGTTATAAAAAAAAAACAACTTAGACAATTAAACATATTATTACACCAAAGACTAACAGTAATAAAAAATAAAATTTCAAAATCCATTGACAATTTCACTGGAGAAGTTGTAAATATTTCAGTTTATAGGAATTCCATCTAAATTTAATCTTTCATTAATTTTGCAAGTTTTAAATGAATTTTATGAGCTTAGAATGCATATTCTACTTGCGAATCCATAATGCGAAAAAGGTTTTTTTAAAAAATCTTTCCTAGTTTTATAATTCTACTGAATTTATACAAATAAACAAAAGCATACACATGCAGGCTTTATAATAAAAGTCAAAGTGAAGTTAAAAACAGTGCAGAAAAAAGCAAAAAATTATTTACTAAATAGACCGAGTTTACTTCATCTAATGGATAATGAGTCAGTCATAGTTGACATTGCATTGAAAGAGATTGTCAAAAAGAATCATTGATGGAAGACTTTATTTTATTCTTTTAAAAGAAATTAATTTATTTTTACTTGAATAAAAAATGCTTCAAAATTTTGACAAAAAATTTAATATGAGTTGAACAGAATTTTTTTAACTGGCATGAGTGTTTAATAACCATTTCAATTTCAAACATTTTCTTGAATTTCATTGGTTGTTAAATCATACTTATAAAACCCAGGTTGTGTGTGTGTATCTGTTCATTTATATATTGGATCAGATTTCCTACATTTTTCAATCGATTTCAACAAAACTTCACAGGACTATGTAAAATTACATTGTTTTTGCACAAAATCAATTTGAAAACACAATTAAGACGCATCGCTGTTGCGAGAATTAAAGGGGGACAACTCATATAGAGTTATACTTATTATAAAACACAGGTTGTTTGTGTATGTGTGTGTGTGTGTTCATTTATATATGGGATCGGATTTCCTACATTTTTCAACCGATTTCAACAAAACTTCACTTTTTTTTGGCAGGTAGTGTTTCTTATTGTCTTGCACACTTTTTTCTTTATTTTTACATTCAGAATGCTTTAAAAATTCTATTTACAAGACAATTGTTTATAATAAAATTCTATTCAATCGGTAGACTCATAACGATTGAAAACAATGTTTTTGTTTGAGTTTGGGTTTGACCAATTCGTAAAAAAAAAAAAACAAACAAAAAAAAAACTAATTAAGACATGTGTGTCCATCAACCTTAAACAATAATCTTTGTCAATTTTATTTTTCAGTCTTTATGATGGTTGATACTTGATCTATCTCTTACTGCTACATCCCCGGGCAACGCCGAGCTGTACTGCTAGTATAAAATAAGCTTTGAGAAATTTCCATAACAAAACAATCAAATTTTGTGCAAAAGTAGGCTCAACCAACATAAAAAAATCTTTCTCAAATTCAACCTTAATTTAAATGTTTCAAGAAATCCTATTGGCTAAAAAATAAAAAATACAACATTCACCCACACATTTCTCAGAAAAATTTGCAACAAGCTACCGAGCCTCATTGAACTGATTTCATTGTTAAAAAAAACTATAAATAGAAACAACAAACAAATTTTCGTTGCATTTGAGATTTGCACATATGAAAGATACACACGGGACTTATGTGTCAAATTGCTGCCAAAGAAACAAACTTTCTTTATGAGAGATTAGAAAAATTTACACAACAAACTTTTTCACTTAATATCTTTCATAGAAAAATCTTTTGGCTAAGTTAAATTCAACCTTTTCAATCAAAGGCAGACAACTTTTTAGACATTGAACATTTCCAAAAGAACAAACAACTTTTTCTCTAAAATATACCTTTGCACACATCATTACAAACAAAGAAATTATAAATTGTGTATATAAAATTAAATCTATTGTTTCAAACATGTATTTTTTGTCGTGATTGAATATTGTTACCATTTGGCCATTTCTTATAATTTATGTTTTTGTATATTCCATATTTTATTTGTAGCACAATATTAAATATTCATGCAGCCTTCCTAGATCCACTATAAGTGTTTTCAGACATATTTGAAGGAAACTAATTGAAAGAACACTTTACTTAATCTACCTCTATAGATTTTTCTCATTCCACTGCCCATGTCTAGCAATATCTCATCTAGTTCTTATTTAGTACTACTCAGTTCTAGCTAGCTCTGTTTCCACTGAGTCCAAATACACACTGCCCAGACCAGAGATTGAACTCACATAACCTGATAAAAAAAAAAAACTGATATGGACAAATGTTTAGAGAATTGTGTTCCGGTAAGGGGTGAATCTTATCATAGTCAGTTATGTCAAAAAGCTGATTTCTTGATAATGTCATCACTAAGGAAACAACCTCAGCATGTGGCACAATTGGAAAGTATATGAAAACTAGACTACAAATTGAGTGAAATAGGGTAGATGAAAGTGAGTGGAAGCTGTTGATGTTTGTACTATCTAGAGATGGTGACTCTTGAAACACACCTATTTCCCAGCATCTTCGTCACTTGTGGGAATGTGTTGGCCTGAAAAAAGTGCACATGTGAGTTGTGCAATCTACCACTGACAGAAATGACATTATGGTATATAGGGATAAGGTTGGACTAATACATAAGTAAAGGCCAAATGTACTGTCTATAGTAGCATTTTATTGTTGACTACATTTGGTTACAGTGGTTAAAGTGGGTCACTATTGTCATAGATTCCTTTTTGATTTGAGAGTTCATACAGATTCATTATGTTTTTCACTGACAGAAATTAATTTGTTGAATTCATACTTTCTTCTTTTTTTTCTTCTGGAGCTGTACGTCTGGTCAAACTCAACATCTAATGAATCTCCAACCCTTGTGTCTCCAACTGCTACATCAAACCACTTTCCCACTTCTGCTTATGCTTCTGTGCACGTTTTTTCTTCTTTTTATTGTGCCTGACACGTCTGTGTTTTCCATTTGATTTTTAGTGGAACGTGTTGTCATTGGTCGATTTTTTTTATGATATTCAATGACCCACATAAGCTATGTCTGGGTTCTGTCAGTTACTGAGGATAGGAACAATAGAAGGAAGGAAAGGAAGTAGATAAGAGAAAGAGAGAGTTTTCTTTGTCACTTGCTTAGTGAAAAGGAAAGTGTATATTTCCATATAATGTTACTACTACCTAATCCTACTACAACATCATTTATTTTCTAGACACAGCAAATAGTAAATGTTGGGATAAAGATTTGATCATCACTCATATGATAAATAAATGGAGTAAGTTAATTGATTTTATATGTCAACCCTTTTTTGGTCATACAAAAACGCAACAAATTATGAAGCACTTATTTTGATTAAATGCATTACTTAGAACGATTACTTCACTACTTATCTAAATGTAAAAACAGTCTTAGTTAGCAGTAAGTGACAGATGGCTACAAAAAGCACTTCTGATTATTTGCTGCTAATTTGTTTCAATAATGTACTGACTATTGTTTGTATCATATGGCATTAATTATAAGTGAAATGTTGCACTAAAATAAGTAACCAGGTAATCGTTTTTAAGTTCTTTCCATTGAAAGCCACCCGTTGCTATGGAAGTGAAACTCACTAAAAAAAAAATGAAATAGAAATTTAATAAATTAATTAAAAAATAAAAATGTTTTAACGATAAGAATGTACTACATTGTTAATTTTGTTTGAATACACAAGAAAAAATTGAAGATGGACAATTTGTTTACTTTTTATTCTATGAAATTAAATTTATTTAACAGTTTTTTTTTCTTTTCGTTTTTTTCATACTAGAAATGTTGTTTTAAGCGAAACAGGATTTTTTAAAAACGGATTAACGCTGTTTTTTGGGTTGTGTCAAATAATTTTGCTTTGTATTTCCTGAAAGAATATAAATATTTTATTTAAAATCAGCGTCTTTTTATTACATGAAAAATAAAATAATAAAAATATTCTCCATTAATTGACTTTTAGTCAGAAAATATTTTAAAAAATGTATATAAAATCAGAGAATTGTATATTTTATTTTTATAAATTATTATTTTGGATAAGTTTCGTTTTTCGCCCATTTTTATATTTGGGAATAACCCTAGGACGTACTGTTCTGAAGGTGAACTCTCACATGGTGTATTCAACTGTACAAAAGTCGCAATATGCGGTCAAGCGAGCCGTCTTCCCTAATTGTGGGTTCATTTAAAGAAATGTATGATAAATAATTGAAAAATCATGTCAGTTTGGAATTAGTAACAAGCTTATGAAGGGAATTACGGTCTAAATCTGTCGTTTACCACTCATTTTGGAATTCATACATAGGCTGCTTAGCCAAGTTGACTGTTGGAAATGTGAAAAAAAAAAAACAACGGATTTATCATCACACTCACAGATCTCACGGTTGAAAAATATTTTTCCTCTAAATTGTGAACTTACAATGAATATTACCTCAAGAATGATCATTCGATCACCACTTAATCGGCAATTATTTAAATGCTTGACTGCAAGGAAAAATTATTCAAACGTCTGCAGCAAATCAGTAAGTAAACTTTCTGGTTTACGTATGACGTTTCCCTTTTTTGTTTCGTCTTTTGTTTATTTTTAAGCCTTAAGGTTTCACAGATTATACTTGAGTTTTCCAAATATATTTCAAGATATATTTAAAACATTTTAAATTCTCACAAAGGAGATATTTCGCTTTTTTATTTTATGGGGGAGCAACCGACTTTATTGGTTTCTAAATTCTATTGCTTCGTTCGATCATTTAAAGAACTATTGTTATTTTTTTAAATGAAGGTTTTCAAATAGATTTTTTAATTAATTCAAGTATTTTTCGTACCTTTTATGCAAGGTGTGTTCAACCGGAACTGATTTCGTTATGGTGTTACTGTTAAAAATTGTTCTGATTTTAGGCCGTACTTTTAAAAAAAATGAAAAAAAAAAAAATGAAGAAGGGCTCGTTGTCATTGCCAAGAAGAATCTTATTTAATTTTAATTTTTACTATGCAAAAATTGCTCCTTATACAGAAGAGCCTTTCTATTTTTGTCCATAGCTTTCAGTTATGCTTTCTGTTTCGAGAATTTTATCATAAGGCTGTTTCAAATGATCAGTAATGATAAAATCAATATGTAAACGTGAGATATAAAAAAAAAAAAGTCTAATCGAAGGTATGAGCCATAAAACAGGGGAGATAATTCGCATGAGCAAAAATGAAAGTAATTTTGTTAAGTGACGACAGTTGCTCGAAGTACAAGAGTTGACTGACTGGTTCAGATTTTGTAGGTATGTGCGCTGCTATTTTTCTGAAAATCAACAATAAATGGTGATAAAATTGGAGGTCCAGACAAAATAGTAGAGATTAATGATACATTGATTGTTTTTGTAAGTAAAAAGAAAATATAATTTAATAACCGCAGTCGAGTGCTTCATTAACAATGGCTCTTTGGAGGAATTAAAAGAAATTCTGAAGAATTTTTTTTTAAATAATTACAATAAGCTGTTATTGATAGTTCGAGACGTATTGTATTAAACTTTAAACAAAGAAAGTTATTCTACGTCATATGATGTTTGGTCCGCTTATAATGGGCTAAAAAATGATACAATCACAAAGTTATAAAATTTATTATAACTTCATGAAAATAGTTTTGTCTTTGTTGATTTATTTTATTTTTACTTTCTTTACATGAATCTTTTTTAATTAATACTCAAACAATAGAGAATATAGCTGGCTTCATTTAAAGCGTTTTCTCGTCAGAGAAAAAGGAATCAACAAACATTCGCACGAAAAGGAATACGTTTCGAAAAAAATGTTTTTGAAAATATAAGCGATAAATTTTAACTCGCAAATTACGGCTCCTCTTTTATAGTCACAATTCTAAAGATGCCGTAATTTGCATGCGCAAAAATGAAAGTAATTTTGATGAGAGCCGAACGAGTGGCTGATTTTAAAAGTGACTAGTAGTGACTCTCTACTAAATCCAAAAATTATTTTTAGTTGATAAAGCACTCGGCCGCGGTTCAATCTTTCATTCTCTACTATTTGTCTAGAGACCTCCAATTTTATCAACACAGTTTTTTATTTTTATTTTTTTTACTGAAATATAGCAGCAAAGATCCATACAAAATCTGAACCAGTCAACTACTTCGAGTAAACTGTAGTTACTTTAAATTTTAAAATCAACCACTCCTCAGGACATCTTTTAGGCTCCCATAAACAAAATTACTTTCATTTTGGTGCATGTGAATTGTCTCCCCTGTTTATGCCCTCGTCCCCATAGACCTTTTTTACCATACTTCTTTTTGTTTACTAAATATGTCAATATAAGGTTTTCAGTTTATCCACAAATATTTTAAATTATAATGTTTATATTTTATTCTTCTTCATCCGAGAAGAAAATGTTTTTGTGAAGCTGTAGTAGGTAAACCATTTGTGCTTCTTAAACTTTATCACAAGAGATAAAAGTTGAAGTACATCAAGTTGTTTTTTATTGTTTCACCCCAAGCAATCACATGGGATGAGTTTTTTTTTTAATTTTATTTTTTTATGTATGCTTTTCTTTTTATCCATTGCAATCAAATTGTAGATTGATTTCAGTAAAATCAAGCAAGTCAGTATTTGTGTAAAAGTTTTACGCAAATACTGATGTGGTTGTTTTTATTGTGTGTGTGTGTGTGCAAAGATTTTATTTTTGCACAAATTTGGTAAATTGACTAATAAACTGTCATTCAGTTTGAGAATTAATATTGAAAAACAAATTACATCGCAAAAAGGTGAGAAGCCTGATTCATTTGGTGTATTACATATATTGAGTACAATTGGTAATGCTATTAATAGTTACTTAGTTCTTTTTGAGCTTAAATTGTCGTTTTAATTCTCAATTAAACCATATAACTAACAGTAACACACTAAGTGTAAGTGATAAGCAGTCAATGAGGTAGTAAGGATTCTCATTGCCCAGAGGCAAATACACTTTTTGACACCACCGCTTCTGAATTGTTTTGATTTTTACTTTTTTGTGACTCATTATTTAAAGAATAATTAACTTGAAGATCAAAAATGCAATCAGAAAGTGCATACCTTTTGTCATTCTATTTTCACTCAAATTACTTGCAGGAGAGGTAATTATAAACATTCATATCCTTCCCAACCTTTTTATCACATATTCTATCACTCTTCCACCAAATTTCATAGAAATCTATTGAGAACTTTTTGCCTGGGACTGACTGTCCCCTCTTGCTATGCTACTGTAAGCAGTTTATTCTCAGTTTATGAAAACCAAGAACTTTTTATTGTTCTAAAAACACTTTCAAGTTAACATCCTCTATCATGTAATGTAATTCATGTATTTGCAAGTTTCATTTACTGATTGTGCAATAATTTCTGCAATTAATTATCTAAATTCAATAGTTTTGTCTATCACCCAGTTCACACTTTCCCCATTTTTTGAACAGGAGTAGAGGTTTATCCCTTATTTCCTTTTAGAATTGGGCTTCCAGTTCCTTTTCCTAAAGTATCTGAATCCTGACAGTTTGACAATATACAAACAATTTGAAAATGTGATGAAAGAGATTCAAGATTTTGAATGAGAGATCTTGTATGTATATTCATTTTTGAATGTTGGCAAAATACACACTTTATTAAAAATTCTTCTATAGATTTATTTATACTTAGCCAATAGCAACTGGGTTTTACTAACTTTAAATCAGGATGAAATGTTTATGATAATCTTCATTCTATAAAAAAATAGATTTATTCAAAAATCTTTATCCTCGGATAACAAGTGGATACATTGCATAATGTCTTAGCATCATTACCTGTCACTGGGAGCTCTTTATGGTTAGTATAAGGTTTAACTTTTTTCATCTCAATGATTTTTTGGTTAGTCATAGATGTCAACTTTTATTGCAAAAGCTGGTTGCAACATACAATCAGCTACTATATTCTTGATTTAATGTGATATATAGAAAATGGACGGATCAAGTATTGACACAAGTCTTTGCTTATATCTGATTTTGATGAGTTTTGACTGTGAAAAAGTGCGGCATTGTGATTTATAGTCTGTCAAAAAAATTACATGCTGACTTTTGATGATGTGGCAAAAGTAAAACACTTTTTTATGGAATCACCATTTTATAATGCCATTGGTAATAAATTGTAGTTACAATTAATATAGTAAATGCACTTCAACAGTCCTGGAAAAAAGTAAAGGTGTACATAAATTGATTTTTTTTTTTTTTTTTTTTTTTTTGTGGATGTATCTTTTTATAGTAAATTCTTATTTGAAATATTTATAGAGATAACGTCTGATATAGGAAAAGTTTCAGAATATTACCTTAGAAAAGCTGGTATGAATTTTCTGTTATCAGAGTTTTTTGATCTTAAACTGCTTCACTTCCCTCTTTTGGTAAAGAACTTGACATAGATTTGTATAGATGGCCTGACATTTTTGAGTTGACTGCTACAAAATCCTGTATTATTTTCAGAGGATATGAACTTGAAAGTTTTTCAATTTTCTCAATTTCAATTGGTTGAATATTATCTTTTTATACCTTATGATCTGTTTTCTTCAACAAATGCAAACTTAATTTTTATTTTAGATTTTATTTTTGACTTCATTTTCCTGGAGCTGTTTATGTTGATTTTCTTTTTGTGTGACTTTTTTCATGTCTTTGAAATCTTTACATGCCATTTCAATGATTTAAACTTTGAATATTACTACACCATGTAACATAAACTAAAACAAAAAATAGCATGAAGGTATGAAACTAAAATGGTACTACCCAAGAATTATTTCTATTTTATTCTACTTGAATTTTGTTTAGCGGCTTATCAGTCTCTATGGGTTATTTAAAGCTGAAATCAATATATTTTATACATAATTATATGCTTTCAACTACACATATTTTGTACATAATTTTGTTTTCAGGGTAAAGGTATGTTTTTAGATATATAGTTTGTAGATCATAAAATATATTGTTGGTAATTTTTTAAAATGTATTGCTAGTAATTTTACTATAAAAATGTATTTTTATATTTTTTCATATTTTTTAGTGTTGCATTGATTTTTCATTTTGCTATAAAAATGTATTGTTGGTCATTTTATAAAAATGTACTGTTGATTTTTGTTTCGGGGTTCACTATTTATCTATAGCTGTGACCCTAACATGTGCTACCACCCTGGGTCAGGGTAGACCTGGGGACAACAATAATTAAGAGGTGGTTTCAAAACCACCAATCTCCCAATCAGAAGCCTTGTTGTCATACTCAGGACGAAGTACTATTAGGAGATTTACTGGTTTTGAGCTCTTCATTTCAGTCTCTCAGTTTGCAATAAGTGTTCTCTTAGTTAACTATTAGGCTAAGTTTTCCAGTTTTTACAAGATTCTCCCTGTAAATAAATTATTAACCTTTCTCTACTAAAAGAGATGTTGAGTGAAAATACTTAAGTTCATGTGTATTTTGAAAGCCATTTCAGGTCACAATTCAGTTAAATTATTGCAGAGATAATAGTTTTGGATAAGATTTACTGAACAAAGGCTTGATTACTAGTGAAACATTGGCCTGAAATGGGTTAATGTTGATCCCAAATTATGTTTCCATTGAAAAAAAACTGCTGTTAATTCAAAGAATGATGTTTTAGATTTAACATTTTTAGGCTCTTTTTGAAATCTATTTCTCTGTTTTTGGTAAAATATCCCTGTTTTTCTGACACTAGAGATTAAGATTGTTAGGCTGACAGGTCTGCATTAGAGGTAAAATTCAATAACTCTAGTTTAAAACGGACTCATGGGTACAGTATGATTTTTCTCCAATTCAATCCTGAAGAATTTGTTAGCATTAATCTTTGGAACAGCATTAATTTCAGTAATTCTAATCTAATATAAAATTAAAAGTAAATATTTATTAAAAGAACATCAAACAAATTTTAATTTACATATTGACTGTTATCAACTGAATTAAAATGAGAGAAAATATCATATTGTGACAATTTGTCCTGATGAATTTACCATGTATGATTGGAATTGGTCCTCAGATGGACTGAATTGCCATTGTTATTTTCTCTTTGTTCTTCTCCAGACATTTGCAATAATTTTTGTGTGAATTTCATCATTAGCTTCCACAAAATTTTCTGAATGGTTGATAAAGTTGTGCTTGTTAATTACAAATTATATTATTACTGTATAATTAGATTATGACAAGTGGGAATACAGAGCAAACATCTTGTCTGGTGCTCCTGCTATATGTTTAGAGATTCTTGATAAAATCCAAAGAAGAATCTGCAATGTTATTTTTCCTGACTTGGCATCTCGGCTTCCCACCACCATAACGTAGCTTTTCTGTGTATTTTCTGATAAACTTTTCACTATGATACCTAGACTTTATGAATGTAAGCACAGTACTAGATTGCCAGCAAGATCTCATCATTTTACAGTTGAAATTGCTATATGTAAATGTAAGTTTTATGCTAAGAATGTCTTCTCTCGCCCTTCTTGCTTGTGGAACTC